>JAJIBD010009416.1:20000-55171 GCA_021461705.1 Cryptotis parvus | reverse complement strand
ATTCTACTTACTTTATTTTTTATATAGGTGAAATTTATAGATATGTGGATCAAAAAGTTTGTCTTTTGCCTACTCAGCAATAATAATAATAATAATGATAATGATAATGATAAAATTATTTATTCAAAGATCTCATTTAAACCACTTTTTGTAAGATGCACTCAACATGATCTTGACCAGTGCTTTTTTTTTTCTTTTTGGGTCACACCCGGCAATGCTCAGGGGTTTCTCCTGGCTCTGTACTCAGGAATTACTCCTGGCGGTGCTCGGGGACCATATGGGATGCCGGGATCAAACCTGGTCCGGCATGGGCGGCCTCATTGACCAGTGCTTTTTATACTGTATATCATAGGAGACAGAGCAATAGAATAGCAGGTAGGGAGTTTGCCTTGCATGCCGCTGACCCAGCTTCCATCTCCAGCACCACATTTGGTCCCCTGAACCACAGCAGAAATGATCCAAGATTCCAGAGACAAGAGTAAACCCTGAGCACAGAAAGTGCACCTCCCCAAACAGAAAGGAACTAAAAACACTTTACTACTTAAGGTAGATGCATTTGCTTGTCAGTTGTATCACTTGTCTTCCTGTTGTTCATCGATTTGCTCTAGCAGGCACCAGTAACATCTCCATACGTTCGTGTTGTGTGCTAGTGTAGCCCAAGTGCGTCTGCTTACTCAAAAAACACAAAGAGCCTCAAACCGTTAGTTCAGGTCATGGGAATGAGGTCTATAATTGTTACTTGTTTTTGGCATATCAAATACGACACAGGTAGCTTGCCAGGCTCTGCCATGTGGGTGGCATACTCTCAGTAGGAGGCTCTCAGTTCTTGCATTTACTGATGAACCACACAGCTGCAAAGCAGCCACACTCAACAGGGAGAGATGGGATTTTCTCTGGGGTGGAGCTCTGACGAGCTGTGGAATCCAGATGTAGAAACCAGAAGATGCATTAGCCAGGAATTATTATATTGAAAGTCATTTCCATTTAAAAATCAAATATTTTGGATTGGATTGTAAACACCTGGGATAAATTTCCAAACGTAACATGAAGTTTTTTTGCTTATTTCTTCTAGTTCTTAGAAATTTAGTGCACACTCATATGCAGAGTTCATAGGACATGATGTTTTAAAAGGTGGAATATTTTAGTATTTTTCTTCTACTTTCAACTTTTTGTATGTTTGGAATATAATTTCATTTTTACTTATATACTCATGCAGGTCTATTTCTATGCATAAAGTAAAGTTATTTAAATATACTAGCATATTGCTGGGATGATAACTCAAATAGTAAGGCACATATCTAAATTCCCAGCATATATGGGGACTTGTGTTTGTTCTCTTCCTCTGTATGCAACTTGTAGCACTTTTGCATATGAATCTGGTTGTATGCTACCATACCGAGGCAGTTCTGGTGGCCCCAGAGCACAGCAGAGTTTGGCCCTTATAATAATAATCACATAAACATACTAATCCATCTATAAATAGTTCCTACTTTAAAATGACTATTTTAAATCCTGTGTTAGAGCTACAGAATTATGTGTATCTCATGTAAGAAATCACTGTCTGTCACTGTCTGTCTTCCCGTTCATCATAGATTGGATAGAGCGGGCACCAGTAACATCTACATTTGTCCTGTCTCATGCAAGTAGAGCCCAAGGGCCCCTGCTTGCTCCAGGAATATAAAGAGCCTCAAACCATTCCATCAGGTCATGGGAATGAGGTCTATAATTGTTACTGAAATATTACATAATTTTAATATTAGGTTGAATTTTTTCATAGTTTGTTAGACCAATTGCAAATTTAAGTTTCATATCCAGAGAACTGTTGATTGGAGATATTTTCATTTTAATTAGTAATTGCAGAAAAAAATAAGATGTAACTCTCTACAATTTATGACCTTGCAATTTTATTTAGTTAAATGAACACTTAAAATCCTATCGATAAATATCCAAGGACAGTTATTGCAGAACACTGTTGCCCAGAGCCTCTGCATGTTGCCTGGAGGTACCTCCATGCAGGCCACTATGTAGATAGAGGGCAGAAAACAGTTTGATACTGTGACTCTGTGTGGCAGCATATCTTACAATGTATTCTATGTTAGTTGGTATAAATATTTTCTCTCATGCTACTGCATTCATCATGGGAGTAGATAGATCTTACCAGTATATTTACCTGGCCATGTTGGATCTGTAAGTAATTAGATAAAAGAGAAATAAGCAAGCAAACAAGCTCTAATAACTTTGCCTCCAAGCAAACAAGCATGGCTCTCTACTAAGTCTATAGGCTAATATACAAAACAACTATGAATTAAAGACAAGAATCTTGTAAGCTTGGAGAAATATATACCTGGTTTTGGCATATCCATTGGTACAGATGCATGCCTGTGTATTCTGAGATACAGTACATCTCAGATTACCCACCCCATCTACCAAAGACCTGCGCCTTGGCTGGGCAATATGAACATTTAAGTGGGGCTAGGTGAATTCCTGGGAAAAGTTACCTGAGGGATATTGACCCTAACTGCTTTCTGTTTGTCTGGGCTGAAAAGTAATAAAAGCTGTAGCCTGCTTTCTTCCTGGCCTTTTGTCTTTTTTTTTTCATCTTCTCCTCTCCCTTCTCTTCCTTGTTTGACCTTAGCATGTGGTGGAATCCATCTTGGCCTAAGATTCTTAACCTACATGTGGCCGGGTCCCAGCTAGGAACCTAAAGTCTGGGGTTTTCTTGTTACTGGATTGTATACCAGAACAGTTGTGAATAAAGCCTTTTGAAATTTTGCTGGATTCTTGTGTCTTTCTCCATCCACTTGCTTCTGATCCCCTGAGGCAGAAGGGGATACCTACACCCTGCTCCCGGATTTTGTCGAGGCGCCCACATATCCTGACAGACAGTAGTAGAAACAAGAGCCAGAAGGTTTGGTCCATGGTTGAAAACTTGCTTCAACTGTTGGGGAGAAAGCAGTTGGGATAGAAAAGGGACCACTATGACAAATATAACTGGAAATGATCATCCTGGATAAGAACTGTGTGCTGAAAGTAGGGTAAAGGAACAAACGTGATAACGTTTGAGTATCTAAATTGCAAACCACAATGAGAGAGAGAGAGAGAGAGAGAGAGAGAGAGAGAGAGAGAGGATAGTGCCTGTCTCTATGGAGATGGGGGAAATTGGGGACATTGGTAGGCAATGTGCACTGATGGAGTCATGAGTGTTGGGACATTGCATGACTGAAACCAAATCAGCCCTGCAACTGTGTATCTCATGGTGGTTCAGTAAAAAAAGAATTAATTTTAAGCTTCATCATTCCTGATAAAATTATTCTAATAAAAGAGATAGCTTCTACCTGTTAATAAAACAATTCTTATAAATGAAATGATAGTGGTACTGATATTAAGTTTTCTTGTTTCTATTTATTGTAATATCTGATGTTTTAGACAGCTATTTTAACTTGATTTCACACTAATACATATGATTTTAGTGAAGTAGACCTCAATTGCGATGTTACAAAGTGGGTGATGTATTATTAATGAAGTAACTCAGAAAAAAATTATATATCTTTTCCTTAAGAAATAACAGGACATGGCCTATTTTGCAAAATAATTAAGATAAAAGATCAAGCTAGCATGATGCAAGAATGCTGTGCTTATTTGCATACTGAGGTTATAAGCATAATGTAACATCTGTTTGCAAAATGATGCATTAGAACACTGCTTCTCAGAATTGTTCTTATAGTAAAGTATTATTCTAAATTTACAAATTGATCGAAGGAAGACTTAACTCTATATCTAGTATTTGAAAATGCATATTCAGTTAGAATATCTATTACACATAGAAAAGTGGACTTCATAGTACAACATATGAGTATATGAAAGACTTGATGTTTTTATTTAGTAACTTAAAAATAAAAATGTTAATTTTTTCTGTTTTGAAAATTTTAAATAAATATAGTTTTGACTTGTTGTGAGGTTCTGCCGGGGTGGTGGGCCAAGGCTGGAACCCACCATGCCTCCCGACTGCCTCATGAACGGCTGGGCACAGGGAGAGCAAGGAACCGCTCTGCCCCATGGCTGAGAGTCTCTGGACCCACCCACTCCATGGGCGCCGCCATTTTCCACATTGGACTTCCCTCTCTTCAGAACTCCACCCAGCCGACCAGCCCATCACAGCCCGGATCATCGACACCCACCCTGGAGCAGTTACTTCCTCAATCCGGCCCAGGTATGCTGGTCCAGAGACTCTCAGCCATGGGGCAGAGCGGTTCCTTGCTCTCCCTGTGCCCAGCCGTTCATGAGGCAGTCGGGAGGCATGGTGGGTTCCAGCCTTGGCCCACCACCCCGGCAGAACCTCACAACAAGCCAGACGACCCCCACCCACTCCATGGGCGCCGCCATTTTCCACATTGGACTTCCCTCTCTTCAGAACTCCACCCAGCCGACCAGCCCATCACAGCCCGGATCATCGACACCCACCCTGGAGCAGTTACTTCCTCAATCCGGCCCAGGTATGCTGGTCCAGAGACTCTCAGCCATGGGGCAGAGCGGTTCCTTGCTCTCCCTGTGCCCGGCCGTTCATGAGGCAGTCGGGAGGCATGGTGGGTTCCAGCCTTGGCCCACCACCCCGGCAGAACCTCACAACAAGCCAGACGACCCCCGCCCACTCCATGGGGCGCCGCCATTTTCCACATTGGACTTCCCTCTCTTCAGAACTCCACCCAGCCGACCAGCCCATCACAGCCCTGATCATCGACACCCACCCTGGAGCAGTTACTTCCTCAATCCGGCCCAGGTATGCTGGTCCAGAGACTCTCAGCCATGGGGCAGAGCGGTTCCTTGCTCTCCCTGTGCCCAGCCGTTCATGAGGCAGTCGGGAGGCATGGTGGGTTCCAGCCTTGGCCCACCACCCCGGCAGAACCTCACAACAAGCCAGACAACCCCCACCCACTCCATGGGCGCCGCCATTTTCCACATTGGACTTCCCTCTCTTCAGAACTCCACCCAGCCGACCAGCCCATCACAGCCCGGATCATCGACACCCACCCTGGAGCAGTTACTTCCTCAATCCGGCCCAGGTATGCTGGTCCAGAGACTCTCAGCCATGGGGCAGAGCGGTTCCTTGCTCTCCCTGTGCCCAGCCGTTCATGAGGCAGTCGGGAGGCATGGTGGGTTCCAGCCTTGGCCCACCACCCCGGCAGAACCTCACAACAAGCCAGACGACCCCCCACCCACTCCATGGGTGCCGCCATTTTCCACATTGGACTTCCCTCTCTTCAGAACTCCACCCAGCCGACCAGCCCATCACAGCCCGGCTCGCGGCCGCGGTTCATCAATAAAAGCTTTATTTGGAGGTGTTTATAGAGTATGCCTCCCGCACGGCAAGCCTAGCAAGCTGCTCGTGTTGTATTTGATATGCCAAATGCCAGTAACAATTATATTAGATCATTCTCATGACCTAATATAATGGTTTGAGGCTCTCTATGTTCCTGTACCAAGCCGATGCCCTTGGCTCTACAGCATGTGACAGGACATATTGAGATATTACTGGTGCCCGCTCTAGCAAATAGATGATTAACGGGAAGATCGTGATCGTGATCGTGATAGTTTTGACAGGTTACTATGAAATAGACCTGTAGATTTGGCAGATAGTTTATCATTGCAATCATTAGAAGCCAAGACTAGGCCAGGATGCTTTTGTTATCTTATTTTTTATGGTAAATCAAAGGCAAATATTGCTATAAATATTTAATGAGTTCTCTGACTTCAAGGCAATTGAGGTAATATTATAGATATGCACATAATTATAATTCACTGCATAGTAGGTGGAAAATGAAATTGTGATTACAAAAATGAGGTAATTGCTTGCTGAATATATACAGTTCTTCTTTCCAATACCTTTCTACTTAGTCTTAGATGCATAGTTTGGACGTGTGACCTGAAAATGAAATGTTGTAATTGTTTGAGAAGGGAATGGTATTGTGTCGGGAACGCCGCAGGGGTCCCCAACAGTGTCGGAACAGAGGTTCTCTTCTACCTCCGAGGACGCTGGGAGAACAGATGAAAACTCATGAGTCCGGTGCAGTTCCAAAAATGGCTTTTAATAGTACAAAAGCTCTTCCACAGCACTCCAATATAATGAACAAACTCTAGCTCTCATCTGAACTTAGACCATACAAAAGAGCCTAAATCTCCCACCAAAGAGAGAGAATCTCACCCGAGCTGAGTCCTACCCAGAAAAAGGGAGCAAAAGGCCAAAGAGTGAAAAACCAAAGCCAAAAGCTGCAAGGCTGAGGAGCCAAAAGCCACAGGAGCCAAAAGCCACAGGAGCCAAAAGCCACAGGAGCCAAAAGCTGAAAGCTAAAAGGCCCAAAAGGCAAAGGTGAAGGGGCCTCAAGTCAGCCCCTTTTATATACACCAAAGTAATCCAATTGGAAGGGTCATGTCAACAAAGAACTCTAAACAGAGTGTAGTGACACACCCTATTGCAGGTATAAACAAAGGATATCCCAAGGTCTAATCCTTTCTACCAAGATTATCTCTTAAGTAAAACACTGGAGAGAGAGGGCTGGTATAAAGTAATACATCTTAACTTCATGAGCTTCATGTAATCTAGATGGTACCCACAAGGTCCTTCTTATTATTATCTGCACCAGGGTGATTCTGAGTATCTTGTTCTTGTGTACTGGAAAGGGTCACACTCACCTGCTTAGAGCAAACTAGTATGATCCTTCCTATAGTCTTCCTACAGTCTCAACATAGCCAGGGTGGTAGTCTCCTGGTAAATTCTAACTGTCCCACACTGGGTGCAGTAGGTATAAAGAGGAGCTGTGCCCAATCTAGAAAACATAGAAGTCTTAGTAGATGTATAAGTCAGAAATTATTCAATCAAGGTGATTTCTGTAATGGCCACACACTCTAGCAGTGTTTACATATAAGAGAGGACTCATTAGAATGAAGCTTGACTTAAATAGAGTAAGCTGGGAGTGGGCAAAACAACAAAACTCCCAGAATAGCTAAACTTGTCCTCCAACAGTATTGAGTTCCTGTAACAGAAGTAAGAAGATAGGGAAAGCAAGAACATTTTAGTATTATAAATAAATATAAAGGTCACAGAGACAAAGAAGCAGATGATACAATGTCAAGGCTGTATGCTGTACTTGTTATGACAACTATGATTATGTGAGTGAATGATAAATAATCTTTTAAGACCGAAATGAGGGTTGTGAAAGTGCAGCAGCTATTGCTAGGCATTTGGACCAATGCCAGTCCACACAGTTTGCCATGGTTCATATAACCATGATAATGCATCTGATGCCAGTCAGTCTCTGCTACAAATTCCAGATTTCTGCCTAGACTCAACTTACTTCTCTGGTCGTAGTCGACACTTACAACCAAGGGAATCATTACCAGAAACTTATCATGGAACATGCCTTCATATTACAACACAACAGCAACTATCAGGTATTGCAATTGCGGCTTAGTATCAGCTGTCCAGGGCCACTGCACTTTAGACCCTTGGCCATAACCCATGCATGCACTGTTATAGATCCCTACTCACTGTGACCCATCAAACTTAATAAGGAGACAGAGAAACTAAGTCTTACTGATGAATTATTGCGAATCCCTGAAGGGAAAATTCATATTACAATAGAGCTAAGGAGACCCTTCAGAGAAATCGTTAAAACAGTAATCATAACAATGCTGAAAGAACTGAGGAAATCAGGAGAAATCATGAGGAAGTCCAAATAAAGCACAATGCTAAAGACAGTAGATTAAATTTAAATATGCAACAGCAAAATTGAAAATTTAGATATGAATCAGTAAGCTTGAAGATCATGAAAATCATATGGAATACTAAAAAAAGAAAATGATTTTGTTTGTGGACTACATGTGCCAGTACTCAGTGTTTACTCCTGACTTTTGTGCTATGGGATCACATCTGACAGGGCTCAGGGATTGAATCTGCATCAGCCTTATCTGTCATACTAACTCTTTGGACTTAAATGAAGGTAATAACCTAAGGGGATTTGGGGACATTAGAATGACCAGAAGGTGAGCAACAAATAAACCTCAGGTGTGGAAAATAAACATAGTAAGGGAAATGACAAGTGCCCAGTGGCAGCAGAGCTAAGGTGTCAGGCACTGAGATATTAGTAGAGAGACACTTAGAGTGGTATTAGAACATGGTGTGACTGAAATTCTATTACTAATAGTTTCATAAATCATGATGCTTATATTAAAATTTAAAATAATCCTAGGTACATTAGGACTAAAAGAAACCCTGAATAAATAGGATCTGAAACAAAAAGGGAGAGATTCTAATATACAACTTATATATAATGCAGAATATAGAAGCACTAAGAAAAATAAGACACATAAACAGCTTAGTGCCTCTAAGAATCTAAAGAAAATGACACCAGATTGTCCCAAAACTATTTCAGGATAAAATAAGACCCAGTTAGAATCTAAGTAAGTAAGGATGTTAAAACTATAATTAAAACAAACAAAACTGACATCACCACACCACCAAAACCAGCAACTACAAAACAGAAGCACAGAACCAGGTAATTTAAGCACTGCTTTCTACCTAACTTCCAAATATCTTTTGTTACAGATACTTTTCAACAATTCCAAAAAGATATAGACAAAGAAAACCTTTAAATACATTTCATATGGCTCATGTCATCACGGCACTACTTTTTAGATTTGGAAGATGATGGAAATCATGACTTGACAGACACAGAGGAATTATTTAAAAGAAGTGCTCAATAAATCAATAAATTGATTCCAAATAGCATTGGGCAAGACAGAAAGCCATTCCAGTCTAGTTATCCACTCTATGATATCTTTGTTAGAAAAGTAAATAGGCTAAAGAAGCCCAAGTTTGAACTGAGGAATTTATGGAGCTTCATGGTGAACTTACCTTTATCACTCAACTCTGATAAAGCAACTGGGAATGAGACAAGTGCTGGAGTTGAATGAAGTGAAGATCTCAGCCACTAGTGGAAGAATTTGTTTGAAATTCAGATGTATTTGCTAAAAAATAATCTTTCAAACACATTCACGAGGGGCGCATTATCTTGGCATTAAAATATATATATAAGGACATTACAAAGTGAAGAAAAGAAAAAGTACCAACTTTTCCTTGAAGAAGGCATTTATAAAAATCCCCAGCAAAATAATAAAGAAAAAAATTCAAGAATGAATTTGAAAATTGGTTCATCATACTCAAGAGGGATAGATTCCAAGAATGTAATAGTGATTCAACATAGACAAATTAATGTAAATATTATATAAAATAACGTTAAAATCACATATGCATATGAAAATATTCGGAGAAAATATTTTTTTCAAAATAAACATTGATGTTGGTTTATAAAAATCTTTCAACCAAAAAAACATAAATGGAACATACTTCAACTTAGTAAAGACCATCATAAATCCATAGCTAGCATCAAATATGTAGTGGTGAAAATTGAAATCTCTATTTTTAAAATAAAGAAGAAAACATGGATTTCCACACTCACCTTTACCTAACTGCAAAAACTATGCAGAAGAAAGTGATAAAATTATTCAAATAGATAAAGAAGAGGTAAAAACTATTTTATTTATAAATACGTGTTACTATGCATGAAAACACTAAAGAATTCACTAAAAATTATAATAAAAATAAACCAGTATAGTAAGTATGTAAGCTAAAAGACTATCACTTGATCACTTGAATACAGTTATTCATCGATTTGCTCGAGCGGGCGCCAGTAACATTTTCATTGGACCCTATCACATGCCAATGTAGCTCAATCTGGTTGATTCGGGAATATGAAGAGCCTCAAACCATTCCTTCAGGGTCTTTACAAAGAAGTCTGACCATCTGGTAGGTGGGTGGCCACGTGATCTTTTGACATCCTGTGTGATCCAGTCGGTAATGGCTCTATTCCAACGGTTGTCTCCAAATTGCATTACATGTCCAGCCCATCTGATTTTCAATGCCTTGGCAAGAGAGACAGCGTCCCTGATTGTGGAATAGCGATGGAGGTCAGAACTCCGATTCCTTCTCTCACTTGAGTGAGGCGTGATAATCAAGCATAGCTCTTCCGATTCCTCTCTGGGAGACCAGAATAGCATTCTCATCCTGATTTCGTAGGGCCCAGGTCTCTAAGGCATATGTTAATGCAGGAAAATGGTGGAGTCAAAGAGATGTGCCCGGAGCCTGAGGTTCTTTGTCCTTTTAGCTATTTCTTCCATGCCTTTGAAGGCATTCCATGCCACTCTCTTCCTCCTGCGCAGCTCAGGTTTTAGGTCGTTCATCATGTTGACTTCTCGACCTAGGTACACATAACTGCTGCATTCAGAGATGTTTGTTCCATTGAGAGTGAATGGGGCCTCAGGAACTAGTTCATTTTTCATGAACATAGTTTTCTTCAGAATCAGCTATAGACCTATCTTTCCACATTCTCGGTCAAAGTCAGCCAGCATTTGTGCTGCTTGGCTAATGTTTGCTGTTATTAGAACGATGTCATCAGCGAAGTGGAGGTGGTGTAGTTGCTGACCATCTATCTTCACTCCCAGTCCTTCCCATTCTAATTGTCACATGATGTTCTCGAGGTTGGCTCTGAAGAGTTTTGGTGAAATGGTATCACCCTGTCGAACCCCTCCTTTGACATCAATGATCACTTCTTTGTAGAATGGTGAGATCCTGGTGGTGAATCCGTAATACAACTCACGAAGCATCTTGATGTATTCGGTTTGAACACCCTGTTTGGCTAGGGGCTTCGATGACTGCTTCAGTCTCCACAGAATCAAAGGCTTTCTGTAAATCAATGAATGTGAGACAGAGCGGCATCTTGTACTCCCTACAAACCTCAATGAGTTTGGTTACTGTGTGGATATGGTCGATTGTGCTGAATCATTTCCGGAAGCCAGCTTGCTCGCATGGTTGGCCTTCATCTAGTGCCCTGCCAATCCTGTTCATGATGACTCGTGTAAACAGCTTGTAGATGATGGACAACAGGCAGATGGGGCGATGGTTGCCGATGTCGTGAATGTCTCCCTTTTGAACAGTAGAAATGTTCTGCTGGTTTTCATTGGGAGGGTACCTTGCATTCAGACAGGTAGCATGTGAAGAGCCAAGCTAGTGTATTGATGAGTACCGATGGCAGATTTTTCAGGTTTTCGAGTCTGACTTTGTCTGGGCCTGGTGCTGTTCCCTTCGTTACCAATGAGATGGCATGTTGGATTTCAGAAGGAAGAACATTGGGAATGACATATCCATCTTTTGGAATTTGGTATGTGGGCAGGTGGATGTGGCTACCAAAGAGATTTGAGTTGAAGTCCTGGATATTTTTCTCCATTGCCTTTCTGGAAGATGTGATAGATCCATCAGGGTGTCGGAGGGCAGTCATCTTGGTCTTATAGTTGGTGAAGGGCAGGCAGATTGTACGAATGCTTTTCCTGGCCTCTGCTGCATCTTCCAGTATTTATGCTCTTCTGTCTTTGAGGTCTTCTTTTATCGCTTCTCTGCACATTTTAGCAAACTTGAATGTTAGCTTTGGTCTCCTGAGGCTCGCGCCTTGCCATGTTGGTGAATGAGCTCCAGAGTTTCTGAAGACAGGCGTCCTTTTGTGTCTTTCTCTCTCTCGGCATTCTTCGCACAATTATGGAGGTGCTGAACCAGTCATTTGTATTCTTCATCGATGTCGTCAATGGTGGCATCTTCCCATGTTGCTGCAATGGTGCCAAAGAGTTCCCAGTTTTTGGTCATTCTGGGAGTTCTCTTCTTAAACTTTGCAGCCTTTTTTCCCCGTTACGGGAAGTAGAATTTTGCACGAAGGAGACGGTGGTCTGATCCTGTTTGGAATTTGGGGACGACAGCAACATCGGTCAGACAAAAATGTTGATTGAAGATGATGTGGTCAATTTCATTGTGGAACTGTCTACCAGGAGATTCCCATGTCCAAAGTTCTGCTTCAGCATTCTGGAATTGTGAGTTCCCATGAATGGTCTTGGTGGACATGATGAACTCAGTAAGTCTCTCACCCTGTTCGTTCCATTCTAGGCTATGGGTCCCGATGTGGAGTTCTTTAGCCGATCTTCTTGTTCCTATCTTGCCATTAAAATCACCGACTATGATCTTGTAGAAGGGGTGATCTTTTTTTATATAACTCCTCCAATTCTATGTAGAATTTCTCAATTTCATCTCCTTTGTATGTGCATGTTAGTGCGTCGACAATGAAGATAGAAATTGCTGGCATTGGGCCACATCTCTTCAAGTGTATTCGTCCTATTCGGTTTGTTAGGCATTCAAATGAATCAATGTTGACGGCCATGTTCATGTTGACAAGGACAGCAACACCACCAACGCCTCTTTCATCATATGTTCCAAGGAACAAGTCTTCTCCTGTGTCAAATACAGCATGATGCTACTGACGCCTCCTCATCTCAGTCAGACCAATGTCATACTTGATCTTTTGCACTTGTACCATCAGATCCTCAATATATGCTTCTGCTGCCAGCTTACGTGCATTGAAAGTACAGACAGTCATTTTAGTCCTTCGCTTTGGCAGCCTAGGATTGCCGTGAAATTTTTTCAGGCACTGCTTGTTCACCTTTTTTACTGCTGCCGTATTTGGGCTCTTTCGGGTCAGGAAAATAAACATTTTTGTTACTGGTTTTGGTATATCGAACACGCATAGTACACAGATACACCTGGCAGAGCAGACACAAAGCTTTCCCTGCTCCCAGGGACGCACAGCCCACGGAATTTACCTCCAAATTGCTGTGAATATTTTACCCTCCCCTCTGAGAGAGCCCCACAAAGTAATTAGATTATAAGGCCCGCACGGCGGAGCCTGGCAAGCTGTCCGATGCATGTTCGATATGCCAAAATCTAAATGACTATATGAAAACTTTGCTGCATTTATATATGCAAAAGCAAATTAAATGAGAACTAAATTCTTAAATCACTGTCACTGTATCACTGTCTTCCCCGTTCATCATCGATTTGCTCAAGCGGGCACCAGTAACATCTCCCATATGACCTGTCTCATGCAAGTAGAACTCAACGGCACCTGCTTGCTCCAGGAACATAAAGAGCCTCAAACCATTCCATCAGGTCATGGGAGTGAGGTCTATAATTATTACTGGTATTTGGCATATCAAATACCTCAAGGGTAGCTTGCCAGGCTCTGCCGCGCGGGTAGCATACTCTTGTAGTCATCTATAATTCCAGCATTTATGGATGAGCTAGACTGTGATAGGCTTGTGTGCTGGGTGGAGTTCTGACATGGGGGAAGTCCGGATGTGGAAAATGGAGGCCCCTCATTGAGTGGGTGGTAGTCTGGCTTGTTGTGAGGCTCTGCTGGAGTGGTGAGCCAGGGCTAGAACAGGCCATCCCTCCTGGGCACCTCTCATGAGTGGCTGGGCATAGGGAGAACCAGTAGCAGCTCTGCCCCATATCTGTGTTTTAAATTTTTAAAACATTCCCATTTATATTAATGCATCAAAATAACCAAATATCCAGGCGTCAACTTAAATGTGAAAAACTTACATATCAAAAATTATAAAAATTGAAAAACACAAAATAGAATAGAATTGAAACAGAATATAAACCAAAGTACAACAATAAAACAAAAATCATTGCATATGTATTGACTGAAGCATATTGGGCTGATGTAATAGTACTGGGGGGGCAGGGCTTTTATCTTGTATGTGGCTGACCCTTCTCCAGTGTTGCATATTGCTCCCCGAGTACCCCCAGGAGTGATTCCTGAGCAGAGCCAGGAATAACTCCTGAACATTGTTGGGTGTGTCCTGAAAACAGAAAAACAAAACAAAAACTAACATTGTTTAAATGTTAATATACCGAAAACAATATGCAAATTCAAAGAAATCTCAAAAATCCTTGAGGTACTTCAAGATACTAGAACAAATATTACTAACTTTGAACAGAACCGAAAAAAAAAGACATCAAATAATCAAAGCAATTGTAATAAAAAATAATTGTGAAGAAAATTGGAGGTATCAAGTTCTCTTATTTTTTAAATTATAGTAAAAGTCAATGGTAATGAATACAATAATGAGCTAAGAACAGATGTCAGATCAATTGAAAGAACTGAGAGCACAAAAATGAAATCTTTACATACTGGACAATTAATAAGTGACAAAGGAACCAAAAGAATAAAATGAAAGAAGGATTATTCCTTTGCTTTTTGCCACAACTGGTGAGCTATGTGCAAAAGATGAACAGATATTATTTTTCCCATCATGCAAAAACTTAATTCAAAAGGGGCGAGGATTTTGTGTTACATACCAGACCTTAAGTCCACACACACACAAAAAAAAACCATAAACAAACATTCCATGAGTGGTAAGTTAAGGAATTTTTGCTCTAGGCATAAAAAGACTATTAAAAGGTCACAGAAAGTTATAAAACAAATTTTCACAGTAAAAACAACTATTTTAAATAGAAAAGGAATACTGAATGGAAGAATATATTTGCATATCTCACATCTGACCAAAGGCTAATATCCAAAATAAATCAGGAACTCACAAAATTTATCAGTAGTATCAAAAACAACATATTTAAACATAGGGACAATTGATGAACAGACACTTCCAAATAAGACACACATTACCACAAGCAAATGAATAAAAAGTAATTTATCTTATCTTAATTAAAATGAAAATAATGATGTATCATATGACGGCAAAGGTATTAGGAAAAATGAACCCTTGGAGTTGAAGGGGTAACAGCAGGAAAAGCTTTTGCCTTCATTATGACTGACCTGGGTTTGATTCTTGCATTTTATATGGTCCCCTGAGCCCTGTCAGGAGTGATGCATGAGTGCAGAACAAGAAGCAATCCCTGAGCACAGCTGGGTGTGGCCCAAAAAATTTTTAAAAAAAGAAGTGAACTCTCACACTTACTTGCTGGCAATATAAACTATTCCATGCTACTTGGAAAACAATATGAAGATTGCTTAACTTTATATTAGGTCAACAGTATAACTCAGCAAATTCTCCCTAGATACCAATGCACAAAAGTACAAAAACATTAAGCCAACAGAACTGTTATGTCCATTATAATATTACTTAAAATAGCAAAGACATAGGGGAAAACCCAAGTACTCAATATTATATGAGTAGGTAAATGTAATATAGTATATACACATAACAAAATATTGCCTATCTATTGAAAAGATAAAATCATATCATATGTTCCACCATGGATGGAACTGAAGGGGGCAGACAAAGTGTTACAAATCAGAAGAAAAAAGAAAAATACCAGATGGCTTAACTCATATGCGAGATATAATGATGCAAAGCAAGGGACAGAAAATAAGTTTTGAATTCTGACTGCATAACTGAATCTATCAAATGATGAGTGTGAAATTATAGAAAGGGAGGAAGAGATTCAGTGATACATGGTAGATGAATACTTGATTTTAGGTGTTGTATGGCAACATTTGAAAATATGTGAAACTATCCTCTTAAAACAAATATGGTGTTGAAAATATAATCTCAGGAAAAGAAATAGTTAAAAATGAAAATGGTTAATGGTATTTAAGGTTCACTTTATTTTATATATACAAAATGTAGATTGTATATTAGTATATATTTATTATATAACATAAAATATATTATATATAATATATAATTATAATGTATTATAATTATATAATATATATAATTATACATTATAATTATATATAATATATATAATTATACATTATAATTATATATAATCTATACATATAATATATATTATATATATTCTCTGTCCCTGCTGGATCTTCTGTCCTGGAATGTAGCCAGATTAAGGGCTGATATCATATATCATGTATCATATATCATGTATCATATATCATGTATCATATATCATATCATATATCATATATCATATATCACATATCATACATCAAATATATATTATACATCATATATCATATATCATGTATCATGTATCATATATCATGTATTATGTATCATATATCAAGTCATATTAAATCATATCATATCATATTGTATCATATCTAAATATATATTATATTTATTATATATATTATATATAAATATATATTTATGTATGTCTACAGAGTGAGAGACAAACTTTCATGTTTGCTGTTTTTTTCCTGGGTCACATCAGATGGTACTTAGAGACTTTCCCTTACAGGCTGGTGGACCATATAAGAGAGTTGAATTCTGGTTGGCTTCCTGCAATGCAAATGCCTTACCCTATAGAAACGATAGAATTTCTAATGGGGGATTGACTCACATGATTAGTGCTGGAGTCTTAGAAGTCCCACATCTGCTGTCCTCAAGATAGAGTTCAGTGTTATAGTTGTTCATCAAATCTACTGAACTGGTCCAGAGAGATACAGATTCATCAAACTCAGTTGGTGGGCCAGGGAAGTTGCATTTGTTGCATCTGGCTAATGCGATTTCAAGAGCCCACTCATCTTAGACCGATGCCAATTGACCAAGAATTGTTGAGGAGACTGGACTTTCAGAACAGTGCGTGAGACATCACACTTCCCGTACACCCAAATAAACAAAGAAACAACAAATTCAGAGGTATGAGAACCAGGGAGTCCAATAATAAGGGTCTAACTGGAAACACAAGGCCAACGGACATGAAGTTCAGTTGCAATTATTCCATTCAAGCTGAAGGGAAATTTATCCTTACTTTACCTCTTTATTTACTCAAGCCCTCAGGAAATTTGATGATGGTCCCCAGAAGCAGCAAGGCCAATCATATACTAAGTACTCACAATTAACACTAAGTATAAGGATTCAAATGATAATATTTTAAAAGACATATTCACAGACCTATCCAGAAATAGTTTTACTGGCCATTTTCTTAGCCTAGTTAAGTTTCGCATAAACTAAATCATTTTTCAGAGGAGTTTAAAAAATTGTATTAAATATGCCATGTATAAAATAGATCATTTAAAGCACATTCTGTGGTACAATGCAGCGACAGTGATGTATTTACAATGCAGTATAATCATCATGTTCTCAGTTAGAGGAATAATTTATAACACTATTATAGGGGCCAGAGTGATAGTACAGTGGGTAGGGCCCTTGCCTTGCACATGGCTGAACCCGTATGTTCCCCATATGTTCCCTGGAGTTTTCCAAGAGTGATTCCTGAGGGGCCAGAATGATAGTCCAGTAGGTAGGGTGTTTGCATTGATGTGGTCAACCTGGGTTTTATCCCCTGTCATCCAATATGGTCCTCTGAGCATAGCCAGGAGGAATACCTGAGTGCAGAGCCAGGAGTAACCCCCTGAGCATCACCAGGTGTGATCCACCCCCAAAAAAGAGTGATCCCTGAGCACAGAGCCATGGGTAAGTCCTAAGCAGTAATGGATGTGGGCTACCCTCCAGAAAACCTCAAATATTATATATTTTATATATTAGCAATAATCTTCTAAGATACATTGTCTATATTTCTATTCTGTTTCTACTTGTAAAAAATTATGTTATAGTGAAGTTTTCATAGCTAGACAAAAAGCTTTAAATTTATTTTGAGGGCTAGAACGTAGAATATCTGTATTTCCATAAGTTCTATGACCTTGGATAAGCTATTTAAGTACTTCCTATTCATATTCCTCATCTGGAAATTAAAAATACAAATCAAAAATATGTTTATGGGGTCCAGAGTGATAGTCCAGTTGGTAGGGCGTTTGCCTTGCACGCCAGCAGCCCATGTTGGCCCAGGTTCGATTCCTGGCATCCCATATGGTCCCCCAAGCACTGCCAGGAGTAATTCCTTAGTGCAGAGTCAGGAGAAACCCCTGAGCATTGTTGGGTGTGACCCAAAAAAGCAAAAAAAAAGTGTATGTATGTGACATGTGAAGGTACAAAAAATACTCTCTTATTGAACTTTGATCACTTTTCTTTGTTTTATTGTGTTTTAGGAAGTATATATTTGGGTCACATCTGACAATACTCTGGTCACTCCTGGTTCTGCACTCCAGAAATTACTCTTGGCAATGCTCAGGGGACCATAAAGGATGCCAGGGATTTAACCCAGGTCGGCTTTGTGCAAGTCAAACTACCTACTTGCTGTGCTATGACTCTGGCTCCCAGATCACATTTTTAATCTTAAATAATGAGCTTATATTTCATTTTACTTCTTTTGTTGAATCATTGTGAGATACACAGTTACAAAGTTGTTCACGATTGGGTTTTACTCATACAGTGTTCCTATATATATATATATATATATACATATATATATATATATATGTATATATATATATATATATCTATCTTCACCAGTTTACGCGTCCTACCTTCAATGACCCCAGTGTATATTCTCCATCCCCAATGTTCCCAATTTTGTTCTTGACCATTCAATTTTATAGTTAGTTTTACTCGAAAAATATCAATTAATGTTAGGTTTAAATTAACAGGGAATCATCAATTCCTAAACATATGTTTTCTTTTTATTTATGATGCAAAAAGTAAGTTTCTAAGGAAAGAACTGAAGGAAAAGTGAAATTTTTAACACTCCTACCTCCACTTCTATGCAAGCAGTACTGTGCTGAGGGCTAAAATTCTGTCATTTTGACTGGCTGCTAAGAAAAGTGAAGCATTTGATTTACTAACTCAAGAGCTTTCTAACTGTTCTTTTCAAGCATATCTTTAAACAGCAATACAGTTATGACAGGCTGGATTACAGCATTTTAGCACTTATCCAGGAGTTTTTGTATTTTACATCCTTTCTGCCTTTCAAAAATATCTGTGCCAGACATCTCCAATATGAAATATGTTCTGGAGTGTGTGATATCACCCAAGCATGATGGGAAATCTATTTTCTACTATCAGGAAAACTGGAATAGTCAAGTTATTTCAAAAGGATAATTATACAAAGAATGCAAAATATAAAAATAAGGGAAGCTATATAGTTATTGGCAACATATGAGCAATTACATATTCTATAGTATGAAATTTGGACTGGAAAAAAAACTTAGGATAATTTATATCTAGGAATTTGGTAATTAAAGGAACAACACTAAACTAATGTGCTAATGAGTAAATAATAGCTTTGTGTGCCTTAGTGAACAGGGAATTATTATGAGTTTCTGCTATAAAATGAAAGCTGCAGATGGTTAATTACTATTAATGCAGAAGGACTGCTGCAATAAATCTATTATTTTAAATTCCATGAATTTCTCTCCACATTGCCTTAGTCAAAATATTTACGATCCCGGCATCACAGATGGTCCCCTGAGCACAGAGCCAGGAGTAAGTCCTGAACATTGCTGAACATGACCTCCCTGCCCTCCCTGAAAGAAATTTAGAGATGTGTTTGATTTAAAAATAGTTACATACTTCTGCTAAGCCGTTATTTGATATTCCCATTTTGAGTATACTATTTTCTTTCCTCCCTCTTTTAATAAAACACAGATTAAAGAATTTATTTTTATTGATTAAGGTACTGCTAATTATGTGCTATTAATGATGGTTTCATGTATATACAATCACAACACCATATTCATCACAATATACTCATGTTCCCTCTCAAAGTTTCCAATTGCCCCTATCTTTCAATACACTTCCCACAAGCTCAGTTCTGTGGATAATTCTCTCATTGTGTTGCCTTTCATCCTTTTCTTTGCCGGGGTATCTTTAACTCCCACATACGAGAGAGATCATAGCTCTATCTTTCCTTCTGACTTCACTCAGTATATGCTCTAATTCCATCCATGCTGTGGCATTGTGGCAAATGCATGATTTTGTCCTTAGAGATATTCTAGTGTGTGTGTGTGTGTGTGTGTGTGTGTGTGTGTGTGTGTGTATGCGCACACAGGTGCTTCAAAATTACTCGATCCATTCATTGTTGAGTATTTGGGTTGTTTGCACATTTTGTTTATTGCACTAAGTACTGCAGTAAATGTAGATGTGAGTATATCCTTTTGAATTAGTGAATTTTTGAGGTGTGGCCTGGTTAGGTACCACGTATTTTGAGAGTAATGTTATTGTAACAAGTGGCATTGCTGGCATTGATTGGGTGTCCTGTTCCTTATTCTTTGAGAGATCTCTATATTGCTTTCCTCCCATCGGGTTGAGCTAGGTGACATTTGCACTGAGTAGATGAGAAGGCCCATCACCTCTGTAGGGTCTCAGAAGCAGCCAGATGAAACTGGCTTACCATAATAGGCACCATTTTCACAGTCCGGACTCCACAGTTCATCAGAGCCCCACTAAGAGAGACTCTGATCTCAAGCCTGGCTCAAAAGGGCAGACGAGTTCAAGCCCAGGTAGCCAGTTCTCAAAGACGGGTGTCATGGGGTGTTCATGGAGATGGCGCTGGGATCCCCATTCCTTCTCTGTCCCATCTGGAAGGCCTAGTGGCACCACCCACAAACTGTCTCAGGGCTATTGGCCATCATGCAGAGACTCAGACACATGGAGGAGAGCTACCATTGTGGCCGAGAAGTACATCAAACTAATGGAACCAATAATGTTCTAGAAACTCAAAAAGTAAATTCAAGAACAGAAGAAGTCAGGAAACCTCACACAACACAAACAAAGACACCCTCTGGTGAGTCCACAGGTCCACACTTCACAGCTGGATATAGCCCAACCCAGTAGAGAAGCCGAATTCAAGCCTGGTATGCAGGACTCAGCGACTACGCCAACTAGGTTTTTGGGAGCCTAGACTTGGGCCACCTCCCCCCACCTCAGCTCTCTCCACAAAGGACTGGCGGCCCACCCAGAACTACAGCTGGGGCTCTTGGTCAGCAACAGGTATTCAGGTGCAGGGTGGAGTCTCTGCCTGCCTGCCCTGTGATAGACTGATGGGGCATCTTGGGGTGGGGAAATGTTTTTGCTCCTTGGCCTGTCCTCTGCCAGGTTCCCAGAAGTCAGAAAACCTCGTGTAACACAACCACAATTGTCCTCTCGTCTGGACTTCACAGTTGGACACAGTCTGATCCCCATGGGGCAGGGGCACCTGCGCAATATCTCAAAACCAGTTATAGCACAAAAGTGTGGGAGTCAGAGGCTAGATAAGACAGAGAAGGGAATAGTGTGTTGATAATTGTTGAAAATGATAATGCCTTCCAAGAATTGAACATTGAATATAGGCAAAAATCTACGCATGAGAACCTCTAAATGTACATTTTACAATTCACAATGTGTAAGAAAGGGAAGTGAGAAGGAAGGAAAGAGAGAGAGAAAGAGAGAAAGGAGATAAAGAACCTGCTATGGAGGCAGGCTGGGGGAAAGGGGAGGGAAGTGGGGACATTGGTGTTGGGAAATGGGCACGGGTGGAGGGATGGGTGCTGGAACACTGTAGAACCAAAACTCAAACATGAACATCTTGTAATTGTATATCTCACGGTGGTATAATAAAAATTAAACAAAAAAGAGTAGATGAGAGTTTCTTTCTCATCATAGCTCCATAAGCACTACTTCCAGACTTTTTGATAAATGACACTGGGATGAGATGATCGATCTTTCAATGTTGTTTCAATTTGCATTTTCTTAAGCATAAATTATGATAAGTATCTTGCTATATCCTTGTTGGGTATTCATGTTTTCTTTGGGGCATGTCTATTCTTCACACCACATTCTTATTTAGTTATTTATTCATTTAAATTTTATTATACCACC
The DNA here is from genome assembly GCA_021461705.1 of Cryptotis parvus. Lineage (NCBI taxonomy): Eukaryota > Metazoa > Chordata > Mammalia > Eulipotyphla > Soricidae > Cryptotis > Cryptotis parvus. The sequence continues at coordinate 33,559 of JAJIBD010009416.1, read as the reverse complement.
ATGATATATACAATTACAAAGCTGTATATGATTGAGTTTCAATCATACAGTGTTCCAGCACCCATCCCTCCACAAGTGCACATTTTCTACCACCAATATCATCTCATTTTTTTAGATGAAATCATTGGAATTTTTGTTATTGAGTTTTTTGAGTGCTTTATAGATCCTGAAACATTGACCCTTTAACTTATGTATTGTGCATAAATATTTTCTCCCATTTTATAGGGTATTTATTAAAATAATCTTACATAATTATTACAAGTTCTTAAATTATATACTCAAAAAGAATGATCAAATTAATGTGTTCAATTCACTTTAACTGCGATTTTTACTATGAAAAGTTGTTCCGTAATTACTTCTATACAAAGTATTAGGCTCTGACCATAACTCACGTTTTATGCTAAACATTAGAAAAATTATTTGTATAATGGAAATTCACATAATTTCATGAAGAAGTCCGGTTTAATCACATACAAAATCTTTGAGAACAGGATTTAAGATATTGCAAGAACTCATATAAAGTCCCACATCTTTGAAAATTCACATTAGCTCTATTTTCTAGGCAATATTTAAAATGGTCTCTCTCCCCATCATTTCAGTGATGTTTCCAGAAGAGAAATACTGAAAATATATGTATACATACATAATCATAAGGAAACTGGAGGATAAATCAAACAACAAATTTGACTATATTGACAATAGCTTCTTGATGGAGATAATATCCTTATTAGGCAGATGGAACATATAGGAAACTTGTGGCTTCTTCTGCTGTGATGTTTTAGACTTATAAAGAGCTGAGTTTTATTTGGTCAAAGTACAGAAAGGTTACATATAATGCTTTCTATTCTATTTGAATATACATGAACTTTCATGGCATTTTATGTTTGTAAACTTCTGGAAAATTTTGGCTATGAAAGTAACATCTTTAAAGTTATGATTAACAACTTTTATTTGAATATATTATCTTCCTTATTCAGTATTAAATATGATAGAATTTTAATCATATTCATAAGTTTATGAATTATTAAATGTATGAATTATTTAACTGCAATTTTGTTTGAACCAAACAACTGAAGTAATTTAGAAGAAATTGAAAATATTATATGAGTAAATATAATTTAATATATACAATTATCTGCATTTCAAATTGAGCACATTTAAAATTTAAAATTTATTTATAAACATTAAATATTTCAAAAGTTAGTCACTAGAGATACAGTATAGGAGAAGTTAAGACATTTGTCTTGTATTATGTCTATAGTGGCCAAGATGCTGGTCTAAATTCCTGACTCCACATATAGTCTCCTGGCCACAGAAAGGATCCCTCCTAAGCATAGGGACAATAATAATTCTTTGTATCTTTATATGTGTCCCAAGCACTGAAGTCTTTCTAATAAATACTTAATAGTTAGTGATTTCATGGAGAAAATAAAAATTTAAAATATTTATTTTGTGTTAATAGAGTTTATTAACACAAAATATCTATGTTGCCCATAAAATCCTGATAACCGTGTCAGAGAGATCGTACAGTGGGTTGGTGTTTGTTTTGCATGCCTCCAACCAGATTTGATCCCTGTCACTCCATATGTTTCTCCCGCAAGGAGTAATCCTTGAGTACAGAGTCAGAATTAAGCCCTGAGTGCTGCCAGGTGTGGTACAAACACCAAAAAAATGAAAGCATAAAAAATCCTCATAATCAGAATCATACATAATTAGAATTTGAAGGGCATATTCCATATGAAAACATAGAAAAGCATATTAATAGAAATAAAAGAAAAGGAAGAGAAATACAAACAGAATTTTACCTTAAATAAGTCATAAATAAAATATTCACAAAGTAGAGCAAGTAATTATGGAAAGGAAAAATGGAAAAGAAAAATAATTATGGAAAAGAAAACAGATATCTTTTTGAGTTTAAATGCAATAATACACTTTTTATAAGTATTTAAAATATGAAGCAAGCTAATTATACAGAAAAAATATGAAAAAACAAAAGAAAGTTAAGCAAGAAGCAATTATGAGAATGCTTTTGAAAATTATGAAAATGAATGTATTACATATTTAAGACCTTTAAGACCTCAAGTTTGCTAACTTGAGATTGAAGAGCTAGAGAGTGAAATCTAGGGAAGATATTTTTTTAATGCAGAGGCTAAATTTTAATGAATGATTTAATACAGAGTCAAAGTACAAATGAGGGGCCTGCCCAGAACGCTACCGACTGGGAAACAGCGAGAGGCACAGGGCTGAGCTGTTGCCCACTCAGCCTGTGCTAGGATGATGAGAAGTCCTGGAAGGCGGTCAGGGCCAGTCTGCCCCTGCCTCCTGGTCAGAGCCCCCAGATGTCTGAAAACCTCATGCATCACAACTGCAGCCACTTTCAAGGTCTGGACTCCTATTTGGTATCACATCACATTTTCTAGAAATGAAGTGTGTGGGCAAGAGGTGAAGTCTGGGCGACCACCTTGGTAATTTCCTATACAGTGGACTCAAATGGCATAATGAAGATTTGAGGATCTCCATTGACTTTGGTCTAACACCATGTTCATCAACCGTATTTAGAGAGTTAGCTCAATAACCAATATAGAATGGATTGTTCAGTGTATGTATAGGAAAAGCTAAATAGTCGTTGAGTTAAATATGAAATAAGTGTTGTCAGTAGCTGTAGCGATGGTGTGTCTGGGATTGTCAGTAGGAAACCACTGTGTTCTGAAAACCCAGAAAGTGAATCCAAGAACAGAAACTGGCCAGACTCCCACACATCTGCCTAGAAAAAAAAGGCATGACCATATCATTACTGTTCCCTTATATGAGCTGTAAGGATCAACATAATTGATGTGGCTAAGTGAGCAGGCTTCGGGGGATGGAGAGTGAGAGGGAAATGCGGGTCTCTGGTGGTGGTGAGGCACACTGGTGGTGGGATTGGTGCTGAATGATAAATCTTTCCAGCAACTGTATTGTGAAAATGTTTGTACTTTGTAAATCATGGTGTTTAAAATAAATCATTTTAAAAAAAAGTCAAAAAAAAGTACAAATGAATTGAAGAGATATTTTGTTTCAATTCATTTTAAAATTGTGACTTCAAGCATTTAAGGAAGTCTTTCTTAAAGCAATAGCTGACTAAAAGCTAGAAATCAAGAACTTTGATGACAGCACATATAAATATAAAATTTAGAAGTCATTAAACATGACTATAATAAAATATAAAACCTTCTAAAGAGAATCTGATTTTTTGGTGTTCGCATATTATAATAATCAAAATCCAATTTTATTAATAAAAAATGAAAGGATGATGATGATGACAATGATATGACTTTTGTTTTGGGGTACACCCAGGGCGCTCCCTTCGACGGTGCTGAGGGAATTACCTGTGGTGCTGAAAATACAACAGAGATCAGCCAAGCACCTTAATTTATATGCTATCTCTTTAACTGGAAAGTATGATCAATTTATAAGAGATGCTAAAAAGAAACTTTCTGAGGAAGCAGAGTACTTATAAGATAAAGACATTATATAAAATGTTTTAAATATATTCAGAGCTAACTGATAAGGAGCTAAATGAAATCAAGTGAATCATGTCTTAATTAATAGAGAATCTTTACAGAGATACAAGTTACAAGATGGATCCAAACAAATTCTAGACTTAAAATATAATAAGTAAAATGAAAAACTAATTATACTTTCTTTTCGACAGCAGATTTGAATGTGAGGGAAAATTATCTACTTTTATTATAAGAGTATTGCAAGTCTAAAGAGTAAAGAGTAAAAAACTGAAGAAAATTGAATAGTGTCTAGAGGAATGCAGTACACAGTCCAGGATCACAAATATGAATGATTGGCATTCCAGAGAAAAGGAGAGAGAATATAGCATTTTAAAAAATGTACAAAGAGGGGCGGAGCGATAGCCCAGCGGTAGGGCGTTTGCCTTGCATGGGCCTGCCTGTACCGGCCCGGGTTCCATCCCGGCATCCCATATGGTTCCCCAAGCACCGCCAGGAGTGATTCCTGAGTGCAGAGCCACGAGTAACCCTGAGCATCGCCTTGTGTGACCCAAAAAGCAAAGAAAAAAAAGATTAAAAAAATGTACAAAGAATTCAAACTTCTCTTATTTAGTCCATACATCTATATATTCAACAAAAATAATCATATCAGATGTACTCTTACTGGAAGAAATAATTAAACATTTTGTTGTTTACTTTTGAGAATTTCTACATTTCTTCCCTTAATTCACCGCCTGCCACCCAAATGAGCAAAGTAAAGGAAACTTTTATACAAGATTCATGCGAGTGTAATTGGTGTTGCCATTATGGAAAGTAGTACAGAAATCACTAACAAAAATTAAAAGTAAATAATCCAATGCTCCTACTGCTGTGATGATGCCAATTTGAAGAAATACCCATTCCACTTCAACATTTTACAATAGCCAAGAATTGTGAATGACCTCAGTGTCATCAACAGATGATTGAAGTAAGAACATTTGGTAATATACCGAATGGAAAACTATTCAGTTATAAAAAAGATGAAGTCTTTTCTGTTTGCAACAAGCCATTTGCAACAATATTGATTGACCTATGGCATTATGAACACTGAAGTAGTGGAAAAACATTTAAGTTTTTGAATTTCTGAGTTATTTTCACTCAGAAATAGAACAGAGAAACAAACCTAATGAAGGTAACAAGTATAACCAAAGTAAGCTCTTTGTTTTTGTTATGAGCCGCACTCAAGAGTGTTCCCTGCAGTGCTTAGGATCAGACCCTGCCACCCACATGTAAAGCTTATACTCAACCCCATGAACTGCCTCTCCACCCTCAAACCAAACTTTCAAATTTGTAGACCAAATTACTGTGTATGAGAAAGGAAGCAAACAGGGGGAGGATAAAATGTGGCAAATGTATTCAATTTTACTAGAAGGATGGAATTGGACATTTTTTTTTTTTTTTTTTGCGCCAGCCCTCTGCCACTGCTCTGCTCCAGGTGCGTGTGGAATTGGACTTTTAATACTGAACTTAATGTACTGTATAAATATTTTCATTTATAGTAGTGGACACCTGAAGCCTTTATAGTGTTATAAACCAATATATGCTTATTCAATGAGACACTGAATATTTTGGAATATGGTTACAGTCTACATAGCATTTTTTCCTACTTTTTTGGTTTTAGGGCATATTTGTGGTGCTCAGTGACTGTCACTGTCACTGTCTTCCCGTTCATCATTGATTTACTCAAGTGGGCCCCAGTAACATCTCCATATGTCCTGTCTCATGCTAGTAGAGCCCAAGGGCACCTACTTGCTCCAGGAACATAAAGAGCCTCAAACCATTCCTTCAATCATGGGAATGAGGTCTAAAATTGTTACTGGTACTTGGCATATCAAAAATGTATACAAGGAAAATATGCCAATAAAAAGACATAAAAGATAAAAATATCGTGTGACAGCATAGGAAAATGCCTTGGGTTCCTTTATTAGTTTCATACCATTAAAGTATCTCACCAAATGTAGCAAAACTGCCAGACTCCAAAGACCAAATAGGAGACTTGTAAACAGTTTTTTAAAAAAAATTATTTAGTCTTAAGAAATTTGTTTTGCTTTTATCTGAATTTCTAATTTTGTAATTTAGACATTTTTGGTAAAAAAAAAGTTATAAATGTCTAATTTTGCAAGTCACGCATTTAAAGTTTTTTCTAACTTTGGAAGATTTTCTAATTTTCACTCTCTCTTCATGCGGACGTGGAGTCAGTCTTAACATTGAACCAAAAATGGTTTACAGTCTATATAGCATTTTTTCCTACTTTTTGGTTTTTAGGGCATATTTGTGGTGCTCAGGGCATATTTCTGTATCTCTGTTGGCAGTGCTTGGGGGACCACATGTGGTCTGGAGATGTGGCCACATGAAGGCAAGAGCCATGCCCACTGTACTATATCTCTGACCCCAAAGTCCATTTATCTTCTTCTGAGCAGATGTAAACAATTAATACCATGTATAGGAAGACTGTCACTCTTAGAAGTCTTTGTTCATTTGCTTTCATTTGTTTACAGATTTTGCTTTCTGTTGTCTCCAATGCCAAGGTATGAGCCTTGCTTTCTGCTAGCTAATTTGCAGTATAAGCAATGCCATTGTGTGGTGCAGTTGGGCAGATAAGGCTCTGTGTTATGGATGTATGGTTTTGTATCCACAATATTCACATATTGAAACTTGAATTTTTAATCATGGATGTAATGATATTGTATGTGTGACCTTTCAGATCTAATTAACATTGTTTGGTATAATTATTAATGCAGGAGAGATAACTTATCACAAAAGGACACCTCCAAGGTTCCAGAACTTGGTGTATATAGTACATGACTCAGCATACTATGAAATTGACTAGAAAGTTAAAGTGAGTCATGAGTTTAAAATGAGAAAAATAGATTTGATTTAAGATTATGAGTCAAGAGAACAACAAATGCCAAGAAGTTTCAAACATTGATTTATAATTATGAAAAGTACAACTGGAATTATAATTCTATATTATTGGAATTTTATTTGTTTCTAGTAACTATACTAACCTAAACTATACTAACCTAGTAACTATAATAACTTACAACAAAACTCAATTATGTTGACTGTACTCTTCTTATTCCTACAAGAGATAGTATGATGAACAAAATAAGACATATAAGACCAAATTACAACTATGATTTAACAGAGATGTAGGATTTAAGGATAAGTCATATTTTAGTAGGATTTACTTTTTATATAAAGATAAGTGCAACTTACTTCTTATACATTCTAGAACAATATCTTAATAACAAAAGAGAAGAAATGTTTTCAAACTATGGTGTTTCCTTTTATGGTAGAAACTTGTTACTGCTTGCTATTTCCACAGACTAATCAAGCATTGTTGTAAATTTAATAAAGTATTAAAATATCTATGCAATTTTCAAAAATGAAACCTAAATTGGTTATGACAGATTACAAATATCCCTCATATTACATAAAGCATATCTTGGTCCTTATGGTTGTTTTTATGTACTTTGTCCTTTGTATTTTTATACTTTTTAATTTTAGTTTTTAGGGGGGTGGATTTGGGGATACATCTGATGGTGCTTAGCGCTTACCTCTAGATCTATATCAGGCATACTTCCTGGTAAAGCTTTGGGAACCATATGCGGCTCTAAGGATTTAAACCAGGTTGGCTAAATACAAGGCAAATACTTTTTTTGCTATACCTGGTTTCATAGGGAAATTCCTACTGTAATTTTGTTGACAAAATGAATAAATATTGTTTTCAGTGGTTAAGAAACACACAACCTTTCGAGCACCTTCACTGCATATAGGAACCCTTGATTAAAGGAAACACGTTGTTTGATTGAAACCATGTAGTAAATGTGTGTGTGTGTGTGTGTGTGTGTGTGTGTGTGTGTTTTCTTTAACTCTTTTGTAGGAAAGGTTGTTGGGCCACACCCTGCGGTGCTTGTTATTCTCACAGCTGGTTATTCTCAGCTCTGTGCTTGGAGTTACTTGTAGCAGTGCTCAGGGGACAGTGCAGAACCAGGTATTGAACCTAGGGAAACACAGGCATGGCAAGCACCTTAGTCCCTGTACTATCTCTCTGACTGTTAGTTTAATTTCTTCCTTCATTTTATTGTAAATATATGAGACTGACAAAATTCAATTCAAGTTGTATGATAATGTGTAAGAACATAGTGAACTAAATAGCATGCACTAATATTAATGCATAGGTTGAAATAGTTAATATTTTATTTATACTTTAAATAAGGTATTTTCAAATTCAAGATATATCAAATCTGCAATAAAATGATCTATTATCTTGTCTTTTCACTTTCTTATAGTGCATATGGCAACTTATTCTTTATTGTAGCCCATACTTGAAAACTAAATACTATCTTGTGCACTAAAAGCCAGTAAGTGGAAAACATGTTTTTGAAAAGTGACAAGGTGATTGGCTACTATAGGTTCAAATTTTTGTCCATTAGAACCCAATTTCACCCTCCCTAGACCCTGCAATCTTGTTTATAAAATAAACCTAAATAGTCTCTATGCTTGCAGAATCATAAAGTTTGTATTAAAAAATCTGTCATTTGTGGCAACTTACATTTACCTAACTATAACAAATATTGGAATTCTATTTTCTAACACATTGTCATAATGAAATATTAAAGTAACTAATCTATTATAACAAGTTGAACATATTCTAAACACTAAAAATATTCAGTCACAGATGTAAAATTTCTGATGGGTACAATTCTATAATTCTAATTCTACAATTCGCCAAGCATAAATATGCTTATTAATATGCTTGCCTTTTATGATGTCATAGGTTACATAACAATCATATCAGGGATATAAGAGTCTTATCTCACATAAAGTTTACCTTATTTGATCCACAGCGCCTCATATTTGTCATATCCTCTGACCACAAAACCAGGAGCAGTTCCTAAGCAGTTCCAGATGTGTGTCCCCAAACAAAAACAAACAAGAAACCCCTGAAAATCTTAACTCAAATTTCAGCCATTGACACCATTTTTCAAATTTTATCACTTCACTTCACTTGATCACTTAACATCCCATTATTCATAGATTTGCTTGAGTGGGCACCAGTAACATTTCCATTTGACCCTATCACGTGCAGTTGTAGCCCAATGGCATCTGGTTGCTTCAGGAATACAAAGAGCCTCAAACCTTTTGTTCAGGGTCTTGACGAAGAAGTCTAACTATCTTATAGGTGGGCAGCCACATGATCTTTTGGCTTCCTGTGGGATCCAGTCTGTAACAGCTCTAGTCTAGTTCAAATTTTATAAATTTAATAAAAATCATGAACTTTTTCCTTATATTTCTAAAGTAGGGAGATGTGTTTCATGGTTTAATTAATGTTTTGCCCCTCCCCAATTATCTGTTGACTTTGGCTTTTTTTTTCCTCTGATTTTTTAAAAGCCCATAATCTTGGCTTGCATTTCTAGTAGCTGACATCTGGTGCTGACAGTATATCTGGAAATGAACCAAAAATTGTAGTTTCTAGAAAAAATAAGACCATTTTTTCTTGTAAAGGCTATGTTCTGATCCTTTCCAAAACTAATTAACCTTTCTGTTAGTCCATTTTTAATAAAGTTATTTTATTGATAATAGTGAATGAGTTCTTAGATTCTGTAACTCTTAAAAACATTGGTCAAACATATATTTGTCAAAATATATGTAATATAATTATCTTTTACAGTATTATATATTGTTATGTGAAGTATATTGTATTGGTTAATTTACTCACTGCTGATGCCTAAATTCAAACTCTTAGGCACTTATAATTAAAAAATAGAATTAGGTCATTTTTACTATTATGACCCATCCATGATATCTCACACTCAAATTTAAAGCACTAAGTGATAAATAGTGCTTTCAGGTCTTTCAGAAGAGTGCTAAATATATATTAAAAGAGAAGTACTCTAGAAGTCTTTAATTCCAAAAATCAGCCTCATGTCATGTATTAAATTTGAGCAACTCTTTAGCATTTCAAAGGATCACTGACATGGAATAAGGATATATCTGAAGTCAGGATGTATCACTACCATTTTAGGTTTGTTTGTTTGGGGCCCAAACTGGCAGAACTGGAGGTGCTTACTTCTGATTCTACACTCAGGGATCACTCGTGGCAGTGCTCTGAAGACCACGCATGGTCAGTCTTAAACATATGTGGTGCTGGGGATCAATCGTTTATCAGCTGTGTGCAAGACAAGAACCCAGTCCACTGCAACATCTCTTCAGACCCCATTGCTACCATTTCAGAAAAAAAAGGGCCAAAGAAATAGTATTGGATCCTTGCTGAGTCGTGGCTGACCTGAGTTTGAACCCGGGTGCCCCAAATGGTCTCCTGAGCCCTGCCTGGAATCAGCCTTGAGGGCTGTCAAGTTTGGCTCAAAAACAAAAAGCAGGAAAACAAAACAAAGCATAAAAATCATTTACATATAAACAACTTAATCACCATAAACTAAATGGAGGGGACCAGGCTCTAGATTTCGCTTCTAAAGGCAGTCCTAAATGTACATGTACGGTCACTTGTGACTTATCTTCCTGTTGTTCATCGATTTGCTTGAGCAGGCACCAGTGATGTTTCAATTCGTTGGGAATAAGGTCCATTATTGTTACTGTTTTTGGCATATCGAATACACCATGTTCTGCCAGGTTCTGTCATGGCTCTGGATTCATTTCAGGCAGGAGATGTATGGTACATTTACCAAAAGGGGAGTTGATTCTGAGGCCAGTGCTAGACAAGATCCATTCAGAAACACCTTCCTGCAGCTATAACTAGGTATTTAATGCTGGAGCCTCATACTGAAGTCACTATCTGTCCACTGGAGGCCTGTTCTCACTACTGTGAGATATAAAAGCCTTTATCTCACTACTGATATAGTTCTCACTACTGTGAGATCTAAGTGCCTTTAACACCTATCACATTGAAAACTTGAGCATTGCATCAGAATTTAATATATTTATTAAATATTTAAAAAGCAATAATAGTGTCAAGAATTAATCTTTTCATTTCTCTTGTTTTATATTTCAAATCTCATATTTACAACTAAAATTTGGACATCAAAGAAGTTAATGAAATTTGAAGAGAGTTTAAGAACTAAAATTTAGAAATATCTCAAAATTATAATTCTTAGCTTTCTGTTTTCCAGTGTTGCAACTGGGTGCTTTGGCATGGGTTTAGCATCAGAATGTCATCTATAGGGTCCAGTTCTAGTTCCTTTACTTGTGGAATATGCACATGGAAGAGGTGACAGATTTCTTTTTTTTGAATTCTGGCACAATGCTGTGAAGGTTTGGACGTTAAGAAATTTCCTCCCATTTCTTTTCATCTAGCAGAAAAAAGATCTAGCTGCAAGATAGTGTTATAGAACAAGTTGCCTGTGGTGTGGTTTTCAAAAAAATCCCTAAGGCACTTCTTGTTAAACTACCTAATTGGAAGTTCTTCCAATGTTTCAGTAGGCAACCCATGGGGGGAAATCTTTGGGTATATAAGTAGAAAACCAGCAATAACCTATGAAAAGAAAAACCTAAAACAGTATGATTTCTTGGCATACTCAGGATTTCCCCTTGGCCTCTCCCCAGGGGACTCTAGTCCCTCATATATTGGCAGCTCTTGAGGATCCTCCAACCCCTTTGCACATTGACCTCTCCCTAGGGGAATGACCCCTCCATTGGCCCCAAAGTCACACAATCATTGAATTTAGATGTCTCCACCAATGATCTCTGCACCTATTCCCAGGCATTTCCAGGGCCTGACCAGAGCAAAGCACAGAAACTAGACCTATATCAGATTGATGTTTCACAGTAAGTAATGGGAGTTATACAAATCTGGGACAAAGACCTATAACAACCCCATGAAGCCAAATATTGCTCAACCAAGACTGTCATGCTCACCTCCCTGAACCCAAGATCCCATATGATTAAGGTTCCTCTGAGAAACAGGTGACTGTTGGCAGCACTTAGTCTTGATCACACCCCTGATGCATAATTGATTCTAGTCCGTTCTCCTCAAGCCCTTCATGAGGACTAGCATTTCCTCCACCTCATACTTGAAACCACATAGCACAACCAGCAGTTTTCGCCTCTGATCTATTAGCCTTCACACTTCACCAACTGAAAAAAAGTCCTATTCTACCTTTTTAACTGTCACCTGGGTGGATGGGAGGTAGTAGTTATCCAACAATACTCCATCAACTAGACTGTATATTTTGATGCTAGGGTCTGAGGTTGTATTGATGCTGTACACCAAGCTTATGCTGACTGTACTTTTGGACCTTTAGGAGTATACCTGGCAGAGCACAGTGGCTATTATGGTCCAGGGACTGAACCATAGTTTCCAGAGACTGAACCAAGGTTGCAAGCATGCAAACCATGACTCTTAACCCTTGTACTACAGAATGATTTTAACTCTTGTGATAATGAAGAGTAGAAAAAAGAACTTTTGTATCTCATACTTTTAGATGGAAAACAGTACCAGAAATTGTATTGTAAATATTCTATTGTAAGTACTCCATTTACAGTACTAGCAAATGGAGAGAAAAAAAATCAAATGGAAATTAATATCTCCTGTTTAAGAGTCAAACTGCTTGGATTCAAATATAAAGTTTGTTCACTGTATCACTGTATCACTGTCTTCCCGTTCATCATCGATTTGCTCGAGCAGGCACAAGTAACATCTCCATATGCCCTGTCTCATGCTAGTAGAGCCCAAGGGCATATGTTTGCTCCAGAAACATAAAGAGCCTCAAACCATTCCATCAGGTCACGGGAATGAGCTTTATAATTGTTACTAGTTTTTGGCATATCAAATACAACACTGGTAGCTTGCCAGGCACTTCCGTGCAGGTTGCATACTCTTGTAGTCACCTCTGGCGCCAGCATTTATTGATGAACCGCATGGCATCACGTGGCCGCGAGCCAGGCTGTGATAGGCCATTCTGCTGGGTGGAGTTCTAATGAAAGGGAAATACAGAAATAAGGTTTGTTACATAATAATTATGTAACATTGGGGAGATTATTTTTACAATTTAGACTGCATTTTTCTAATTTCTATGAGCAGAACATCATAGTCACAGTATATAACTACTTTGTTTTAAGGACTAAATGATTTTACAGCCTATGTTAGCATACCCTCTATATTTAATTTTTATTATTAGCATTAATATTATCTATAGTAGTAGTAGAGCTCATGTATCTAATGTGTTAAGGCACAAATTGAAGGCAAATGTGTATGAATTAACATTATGTATAATATCTAACACAATGCTATTATATAAATATGTTTCTGTGTATACCATGTATTAGAAAGTCAATCAATGTATTTTGAACTTGGTTAAACTCGGTCATGGAAAAGATAAATTCCACTAAAATGTCTTTTCAGTTATGGTGAACAACACTAAAGATACCTTATACATTAGAGTATACTGCTCAGCTGGCTAGTAACTCTTTCTGAGTTTCATTTTTCATTTTTGCTAATGTTGATGCAAATATATATATATATATAAATATATATATATCCCTCAATATAAGGTTTATTATGAATTTGTCCTCATTTTTCTATCATAAACTCTGTATTGCTTTCTGTGGAGAAGTATACATTATAAAATTTAGTTTTATTCAGTTTGTCTTGTGCACATTTGTGGAATTTACTTTAAATATATATCTTTGTTCAGTATTCCTACCATTATCTCTAAGTTTTGCTGTTAGGCAGGTGTAGATTACAGTTGTAGCCTTTGATTATTAAATAGGGCATATCTATTAATGTGTCTACAAGTCTCATAGCTATATTGTCAGAGATTTGGGAATTTTGATAGCAAATGACATAAAAGTGTCTTCTGTGAAGATACCAACATTTATATACTGTCACTGAACATAGGTTCTTTCACTAATTCTTTATTGATTTTTATTCAGCACCCTCATATCTCAGTGCAAGGCCGGTAGCCACGTGCTGAATAAGAAACATTTTTATATTTGGTCAAGTTACTTTGTTTGGGCCCATATCCAGCATTATTCACAACTTCTGACTATTACCAGAATTGA
>JAJIBD010009416.1:0-15000 GCA_021461705.1 Cryptotis parvus | reverse complement strand
CACTCATTTATTAAAGATAATGTATTATGAACTAATTATTAAATGAGATTCTGTTGTATCAAAATAAAAGAGGTCTTCTTTTTAATTAATCTTTAATATATACATAGTACACATAAAGAAACATGTAATGTCAGAGAGGACACAGTTAATCTAATAAATGAATACACACGTTGATAAGGCATGAATAGTGCCATCAATTGGGAGATTTATTGTCTGAAGACAAAATAGTACAAGTCAATCTTGAAGGGCAAATAAACTCTAAATTGGGTGAGAAAGGAGAAATGGAGTTAGCTGGAAGGACCTTCTGAAAGTGGTAAAGATGATAAAATATACACTCCGTTGGCAAGGCACTTGCAGTATATTTTATCTAAGAGTATGATATAGTATAAATGCATGAAAATGAGAGCTGCAGAGTTTTCAAAGGGAAAGCAAGTGGTGTCATATATTGTATTAGCAAGTTTGAATTTAGTTAGCATCTATTCTTGAGTCAGATTAAGTTTAAATGCTGGCTCTTCCATTTAATAAATATACATAGGCAAATTATACTTACTATCTGTGCATCATTTATCTCATTTTCAGAGGTAATAATAGAACACACCTCCTGTAGTCAATTATTAAATGAGTTGGTACACATATAAGTGTTATATCAGGTTCTAGCCTATAGAAATCCCTCAAGAAGTCATCATCATCATCATTACAACATCATCTTTATTATAACTATAATTGTGATTATATTTTTATATTATCAATCATCTTGGAAATGGAAACACAATGAAGGGTATTCCCCTTATTCAGAAATGCTTAAGCATGAATCTCTTTTAATCAATTGTATTTTATGAAAGTTCATTCTGTCATCAGTAAGCAAAATGGATTGTTTGTGGCAGAGATGAAATCAGAAACAAGACAATCAAGGGCATCTGCCATATATTAATTAAAAGACAATGTAAAGAGTGCCAGAAGCAAAAGTATCGTGGTTGGAGGAAGAGATGAATAAAAGAGACGAATATAATTTAGCCATTGTTTACGTCTATAGAGCAACCAAACCTACCTACAAGTTTTCTGAGTAGATGATATTCACTAAATCATGGATTTCCTGGTAATTATCTGTCGATGCAAATGTGAAATTGTTACTAGACAATAATTTTAGGACTCTGAAGATTTTCTGGAGATGAACAGTAAAAATAAATGTTATAAGTCACCGCAGTGAATAATTAAAAAATTAAGTGTACCAAAAATGGAGTCAGTGATAGAATCCTTAGGAAACACCAACAATGAAAAGAAGGGCTAATAAATCTCAAAAGAATCAGTGTATAACACATTTTCCAAAAGATATGGAGAAAAGGAAGTACTACATTCATGTTAAAATGTGAATCAGCTGACTTGATTAGGTCTTGATCAGAATGCCCAAATAGCGTCCTGTTGTGATTAACGCAAACTCTAAACTCTGGGAGTCAGAGAGATAGTACAGGGCTTCAGGGCAAGACACTGGCCATGGTTCAGTCTCAGCACCATATAAGTTCCCTGAGCACCACCAGGAGTGACCCCTGAACACAGAGCCAGGAGTAAGCACTGAGCACTGCTGAGTGCTGCTAAGAAAACAGTTTAAAAAAAAAATCCAAACTCTATATATGATATTGTTTCTACCATCCTGTTGCTTTATTTTGATATTCTATTGCATATCATTCTCTTTTTTGCCTTAGCTCAGAGCATTTTTCACTTTTTTTAAACTTTTTCTCTTCTAATAGAACTTCTGACATTCCTGAGCTCCAATGGGACCCTCTCAGAAAGATCTTCTTTCACCTACCTTTCAAAATAATCCCTACTTCTTTGCATCACTGTTTCCATTCACTCTGTGTTCAACTAATTTGTTGTATTATCATCATACTATACAATTTATCCTGAAATTACTTAATTTATATGTGACTTCTTTGTTTATCCACACTTGAATATAATCTTCCTGAAGATAAAACCTTGCACTAACTTGTATACTATTGAATGTCATCCTATATGCAGCATAAAATAAGTATTTATGAATAAGTTGTTGTTTGCAAGAATGAGAAGTATGGTAAGTAGTGGAAATGTGAGTTACATTACAACACTGAGAAGAGTCCTAATGATGTCAAACAACATTAAAATAAAATTTTTATTGAATTTAGAAATAAGTATAAAATGGCTTTGGTAGGAATATTTACAGCAGACTATTAGAAGTTGCATTTTGATGTAAACTTGTGTGAGTGCTGCTTTAGACAAAATATTCTGACAATTAGACCGTCATTCTTCTTTATTTCCATCAAAATATCTAAAGCTGACTTTGAAGCCACACCCAGTGTTGCTCAGGATCTACTTGGATGCCAGCACTGTGTTCACAGGTTGTTCCTGAGAGTATTTAAGCAAACGTGCAAGACCTGGGACTTTTGAATGAAACATACATGTTCAGGTCATTGATCTATTTCTCAAGTTCTGGAATATTTTTTCCTTCATTAATTATTTAATTGAACCAATCATAGTGATTTCTTGTCAACAGTCAATTTATTGGTGTTTTTCTAGATTTTGCTTTTGGTTAATTTCTGGTCGTGGTCCCACTGATACAAAAAGTTTCCAGAGATGATTTTATTCTTCATGAGTGTAGAGCATTTGTTTTGTGTCACAAGATGTGGTTTCGGGCCAGAATGAGAGTACAATGTGTAGAGTGCTTGCCCAAGGCTGATTTGTGTCTGATCTCTAGCACCACATATGATTCCCTAGTCCATGTAGGAGTGATCACTCATGTCAGAGCCAGGACTAAGCAAAGAGCACCACATTGTGGTCCCTAGGCTAATCAAAAAAATGCAACAAAATATGTGGTCTGCTCTGAAGAATATTATATGTGCACTAAAAATAATTTATACTTAACTGTTTGCTCTGTAGAGATCTTGTTACTCTATGAAGTTATATTTTTTTATTGCAAAGTAGGCATTGTAGAAATGTTACTTGGACCATAATAGTTATTTTCAGAAGCTTTAAGTCACATTCCTCTTCAATACATTGAATGTAGGAAGATTGAGTATTAGCCTGTTTTGCATATGTTGTTTGGAGGCTAGTCATGTTTAAAATACCTAAAATAAGCCACATGATATTACCTAAATTTTTTTTGGGTACAAAATGTTGTATTATCTTTGATTTTGTATTATTTTTGATAATTTTGTTTTATCATTGATTTCATGTTTTCTACATCCAAATCTTTTTAAATTTATTTTTCAAAAATGTAAAACTAGCCATATTCTGGTTCTTCAGCTTTATTACTTCAGTATATCTTTGTTTTTGTTCTCATCATGATTAGGTATATACCTCAAACTCTTCATGGTAGATAAACTTTATTGCTAGATATTTTAAGAAAACTATCAAGCAACTACTCTAATTACAGTCTAGCTGAACAAAAATGTTCCCAATTTGTTCTTTTAATCAGCCTACAACAAAAATAGTGATTTTTTTATTTCTTGACATAGAAAATAAATACTCTAATCAAGGTCTGTGTCGGAATCTAATGCATACACTATATATTGGATTTCAAGTATGAATTTAACTATTAAATTCACTGTATTTCCATTGTTCATTGATTTGCTCGAGTGGGCACTAGTAACATCTCCATAAGTCCTGTCACAAGCAAGTGTAACCCAAGGGCATCTGCTTGCTCCAGGGACAGGAAGAACTCCAAACCATTCTTCAGGTCATGGAACTGAGGTCCATAATTCTTACTAGTTTTTGGCAAAACAAGTAAATAAAACACGGTTAGCTTGCCATACTCTGCCATGTAGGTGGTATAGTTTCAGTAGAAGACTCTCATCTCAAGCGTTTACTGATGAAACTTAAAGGGGAAAGATCAGGTTTTCTCTCTGATGGAGCTCTAAGGAACTATGGAGTCTGGATGTTGAGAATGATTGACGGCATGAGGTGTGGGTTGCTCTGGCTTGTTGCTAGGCTTACTGGTATCAGTTAGAACCTGTCTAGAACTGTATAGAATGTATAAATGTGAAAGATCTTGGGAAGGACCTTATCCTAAAATAAGCATTCTCTAAAAATGCTTGAAAAAGTTCTTGGATCTAACACATTAAAAAGGTGATATATGATTTTACTCAAATAATTTATTGTGTTTGTTTTTGGGCAATAACTATTGGTGCTCAGTATTTACTTACTCCTGGCTGTGCACTCAGCGATCATTCCTGGAAGGCTTGGGAAAACATATGGGGTACCAGGGATATAACACAGGTTGGATGTATGCAAGGCAAGCACCCTATCCTCTGTGGTATCTCTCCTCCAATTTTATTTTTATTGATTTTTTCTATTTTTTTGTCAATATTCTTTTTAATTAACCAATTCAGAGTTTTTAGGTATTAGAATATTAGCATCTTCATGGGTTTTTATTAGCCACCATAGTGTTTTTAAATTGAGTCCATCTCAATGAAATGAGGGAATAGTATTTATCACAATTTGTTAATATTTTGCTTGATAAACCACAGAATTTTGTTGAGATTTTTATATCTGTGAGTTTTGGAAATAACACAGATTCAAAGAATAATGCTGCTAAAAAATCCAAATATCAGGAAATTCTCTTTCTTTTATGTTTTACTCTTTTTTGTGGGAGGCACACTCAGCTGTGCTCAGATCTTACTTCTGATTCTATGCTCAGGGATTACTCCTAGTGGGGCTTAAGGAACCACATAGAGTTCTGGGGATGGAAACTGAGTTGTCAGTCATGTTTAAGGCAAGCACCATAGGGTTTTTGTACTATTACTCCAGCCATGGATATATCTTTTAATACAAACAAACTTCATGTGATTTAAAAACTATTGATTTTTTTTTTTTTTTTTTGCTTTTTGAGTCACACCCGGCAATGCTCAGGTATTACTCCAGGCTCTTCACTCAGGAATTACTCCTGTCAGTGCTCAGGGGACTATATGGAATTCCAGGGATCGAACCCAGACCAGCATGGGCCGGCCACATACAAGGCAAATACCCTACCAGCTGGGCTATCGCTCCGGCCCTGATATTTATACATAAATCCCTTGGATAGAATTTATACACTCTAACACATCTACATACACACATAAATGTGTATCTCGGTATATATGTGTGTATGATGCCATTTTTTTAAATTATATTTTTATTTGACATCTTTTCTCAGCATTTTCTCAGGAAAAATAACTACTCTTGTGAAAAATCCAATTTTACCAAACTTTATAGTTTTGGGGGAAGTGCATATGTTGAGTGATAATTGGGATTTTAAGTGTGTATATTATTCCATGATCATTTACAAAATATTGGATGTAAGACCAAAGGAGAGTCAAATTTATTTCCTTTTAACATAGTACCACAAATATTAACATCTTAATTAGTGGTAGTGCATTCTTGCCTGCTATTGGTTTTAGCCATTATATGAATAAAGTTATTTTCTGTAGTCCAGTTTGCTCTTTTTGATCACATCATTTTAATAAACTTACTAGAGATGCATTTTTAGCCTATTACCAATAACAATCAATAGGAAACAATTATCTCCTAAGTGTATGAGGATCTAGCATAAATATATAGTATTTGTTGAGTGGTGTTTTAAGCTTTTATGAATGTCAACCCACTTAATTCTCAAATAGCCTAATGAAGTATCACTGTATCACTTTATCACTGTCTTCCCGTTCATCATCGATTTGCTCAAGTGGGCACCAGTAACATCTCCATATGTCCTGTCTCATGCTAGTAGAGCCCAAAGGAATCTTCCTGTTCCAGGAACATAAAGAGCCCCAAACCATTCCATCAGGTCATGGAAATGAGGTCTATAATTGTTACTGGTATTTGGCATATCAAATACGACATGGGTAGTTTGCCAAGCTCTTGTGCAGGTGGCATACTCTTGTAATCACCTCTGATCTCAGCATTTATTGATGAACCGCGGCCGCAAGCTGCCGTGCAAGCCGGGCTGTAATAGGTCTTCTGCTGGGTGGAGTAACATATACTTCATTAACTAAAGAAGTATATGTTTTTTTATTATCAATTTTACAAATGAATTTATATTTTGATTTATTGGCTTAATAATATGTAGTTGTAACAGAACTCTAAATTGGCACAAAAGTTATTAACTGACATAAAGTTATACTTCATAGAGGACATTTCCTTACCCATCCTATCCTGCTGGCTAGTCATTGTATTCCAAAATTCTGACTAGAACTGTTAATAGATGATTTGAACTCAGTGTACAGAAAACAAGGTCTTTATCTAGTATCCAAGATTTGTTCCACAAAGAATAAAATGAGCTAACTAGGTTCACAATGATAAAAGACTTTTGAATAAAGAAAGCAGCATGTACAGCTGTAGCTAATTACAAATTTGGTCTTCACTTTTGTTAACAGCAGACTAATGTTTGCATACAAAGCATTTGCTGTAAATAAATAGCTTTAATAAGTAGGAAAAAAAGACAGTAAGCAGTACAATGCCAGGGGTAATTACAGCTATGTTTGCAAAAGCCACAAATGCAGTATATAATTATCTTAATATGAAAAATGGAGATTATCTCATATTTTAAGCTCTTTATTAGGAAATTTTCTAAAATTAGAATATTTCAGCATAAGAACAGTTGTCTAATTCTGGTTTAATTTTCTCAATACATTACTTTATGTAACACATAGGAATACAAAGTAATATAACCTCAATGAATAAATCCTTATTTATGAAATGAAACATTTGAGAGCACACTTGGTCATATATATATATACATATATATATGTATAGCTTTTAGTTTGGGATGATTTGCCAACTCAATTAAGAACAGAATTAAAGGGCTTTTGAGAGACACTATAGTTCATTTTAAGTAAGACTACACATAAATCACCATCTTCACTATTCTCCCTTCAAAGTTAAGTATACCAAAAATGTTCCCCCACCATAATACAGTCCTTATTGCATTTCAGAGATACTGGATTACTACAGTAAAGGAATGACTATTAAGGAAATTCAATGATATGTATGGAATCACAGAAAGAAATTCTATAATCCTTACATTAGACTGTATCCTGCAGAAACATTAAAAAATTAATATAGAAAATATTCAGTATTGACCATTTTGTAATAGAAATTCTATCATAATTGAATTTGGCATCCTGATGATGAAAGAGAAAGTAACAAATATGAAATATGTCCTAAAAAGAGCACAACTGCGGGCCGGAGCGATAGCCCAGTGGGTAGGGCGTTTGCCTTGCACGCGGCCTGCCTGTTCCGCCCGGGTTCGATCCCCGGCATCCCATATGGTCCCCGAGCACCGCCAGGAGTAATTCCTGAGTGCAGAGACAGGAGTAACCCCTGAGCATTGCCGGGTGTGCCCCAAAAAGCAAAAAAAAAAAAGAGCACAACTGTTTACAGAGAAACCTAGACACAAATGTTTATAACATCTATTTTTTAGTTTCTAAAATTTTGAATCAATCTCGATGTTATCTTTCCAGAGGTAAATAGAAAATTGATTTTTTAAAGTCCTTACTTTAAAATTGCAGTCATGCGGTTCATCAATAAATGCTCTAGTTTTGAGGTGAATACAAGATTATCCCACCCGCACGGCAGAGGCTGGCAAGCTACCCATGTTGTATTTGACATGCCACATAGCAGTGACAATTATAGACCTCATTCCCATGACTTGACGGAATGGTTTGAGGCTCTTCATGTTCCTGGAGCAGGAAGATGCCCTTGAGCTATCTCGCACGTGACAGGAGATATTGAGATGTTACTAGGGCCCGCTCGAGTACTCCATGATCTATGGGAACTCAAGTGATCAAGTGATCAAGAAAGTCCTTACAATGAATATTACTCAAAAATAAAACATAAATAAGCCATCATCTCTTGGAAAAACAGAAAGAACCTTAAATACTACAAGCCCTGATCCAGTTCCTGCCTTATAAAATTACTTTTTTTGATAAGCTATCATTTATAAGATACCTAGTAGCTCATGGGGCTACAGATCAGAAGGAATGACAGATAAAATGTATCATTTTCAGTTAGTTCTACTTTCACAGTAAATATGTTTTAGACCATAAATATGTCATATAAATAAGTTGGGCACATGTATTTACATCAAAATTTATTATTACACTACAATATCATTGCATTTGTTTTAATTGTATCTGGCAATCTAATACTTTGCTCATTTTATATACTTACAAGTGTCAATATAGATATAAAGTAATCATTTAGCCTCATATTCACAAATTTGTTTTTGGAATTGTGTGAATTTAATTTTTGGAATAATAAACTAAAATGATGGGATATTAACACAACTATTATGTTTTGGAATGGGTACCTCTTGTAAGAATCTATGTCATGTAGTTAAAACTCTGTCATTCTAAAGGGTAGGGAGATGATTATAACAGGCCTATTTTAATTTTGTTAGTTAGGGATTAGAGTCAAACCCACATGTTCAGGTTTATCCATGACTCATGCTCACATATCATTACTGATAGTGCTTAGGGATGGAACTTGTGTGAGGTATATGCAAAACCTTTAGCTTAACCACTGGATTATTTCTCCTTCCCAAAAGACTTTTATTGTACTTTCATGGAAAGTTTTAACTCAAAAGGAAACTACTACATGTTATTGAGATCTTTTATGAATATATATAGCAGAGACTATTTAAATAAAAAATGGCTTTCATGTGCAGGGGAATTATTTTATAAAGAAAATTAAAACTGGGGAATAGTTCTATGGCAGGAATATTAATATAAGAATCAAAAGAAAATTCTCAGGAGATTAGAATTTATCCAGGTCCATTTACATTTTTTATGCACTCCGTATTAGAGAAAATGCACTAATAAAATTTCCAGCTTCATTCAAATGCCAAGTTGATGAAAATCAAAGAATATTTTCAGGATAATGTGAGAGTAGCTAAACCCATACCTCCTGCATGCAAACATGTACACTAGATAGTTGACCTATATATTTAACCCCTATCATCCTTAGACTGTTCTTATACTCAAAGTAAGCATTG
Source organism: Cryptotis parvus (assembly GCA_021461705.1). Lineage (NCBI taxonomy): Eukaryota > Metazoa > Chordata > Mammalia > Eulipotyphla > Soricidae > Cryptotis > Cryptotis parvus. Next base: position 6,005 of record JAJIBD010009416.1, on the reverse strand, counting down.
TCATCAGCAAATGCACTTGACATGGTGATTTGCATATTTATATGCATATGTAAAATATGACATATATTTGGATGCTTTCCACCAGAAAACCATTTACTTTTTTCTTTAAATTTTAGGTATAGTATTTGCAAATTGCAATTTAATCTGGATATATGAATCCTTTAAGTTGAGAGCTTAGTACATTTACATTTATTACTATAGATATTTTGGGAGCTATTTTATTCTTCGTGTCATTTGCTTTCAAGAACTTAAATCTACTCACTTCTTCACTAAGTCAATGGGAATACATGCACTTTTTTGGAACTTTAAATAAGGGCTATCTGTAATTATAACCCAGAATCAACTGAAAATAAATGTCCCCCAAAATTATATACAACATTTAGAAATTTTAATTTCAATGTTCTCTCACATCATTTATTTTATCTTATCTATTATTTTTTTAAAAATATTTTTCTCTTTGTTTTCAAACTGCTAATTTATTTTGGATCAAATAAATATTTATTTACTTACTTAGATAATATAATTGCTCAACATTGTATTATTTGGGGCTTGTATTATTTCATTCTGAGGTGAAAATATTAATTTCTCAACATTATCTGCCCTTCAGTTATCCATTTTGATCATCTGTACTGTGCACAGTTCCCTGAGTACCACCAAAAGTGATGCTGAGATGGACAAACCCAGGAGGAGCCCTTGAGTACACTGACATGTGGCACCAAATCCTCCAAATATATAACATCATTCTATAGGGCTTTTTCCTAATAAGTTCATAATGTTTATTTTGCCTTGTTTAAATTCTTTTAATTAGATCATTTTGTTGAATTATTTATCTGACCATTCATGGGAACTCACAGTTCCAGAAGGCTGAAGCGAAACGTTGGACATGGGAATCCCCTGGCTGACAGTTCCACAATGAAATTGACCACATCATCTTCAATCGACGGTTTTGTCTGACCGGGATGTAGCTGTCGTCCCCAAATTCCAAACAGGATCGGACCACCGTCTCCTTCGTGCAAAATTCTACTTCCCTCAACAGGGAGAAAAGACTGAAAAGTTTAAGAAGAGAACTCCCAGAACGACCAAAAACTGGGAACTCTTTGGCACCATTGCAGCAACATGGGAAGATACTATCATTGACTACATCGATGAAGAATACAAATGACTGGTTCAGCACCTCCATGATTGTGAAAAGAATGCTGAGAGAGAGAAAGACACAAAAGGATGCTTGTCTTCAGAAACTCTTGAGCTCATTCGCCAATGTGGCAAGGCGCGAGCCTCAGGAGACCAAATGCTAACGTCCAAGCTTGCTAAAAGGTGCAGAGAAGCGATAAAAGAAGACCTCAAAGACAGAAGAGCAGAAATACTGGAAGATGAAGCAGAAGCCGGGAAAAGCATTCGCACTGCCCGCCTGTCCTTCGCCAACTATAAGACCAAGTTGACTGTCCTCCGACGCCCTGATGGATCTATCACATCTTCAAGAAAGGCAATGGAGAAGATTATCCAGGACTTCTACTCAAATCTATTTGATAGCCACATCCACCTGCCCACATACCAAATTCCACAGGATGGATATGTCATTACCAACGTTCTCCCTTCTGAATTCTGACATGACATCTCGTCGGTGAAAAAGGGAACAGCACCAGGCCCAGACAAAGTCAGACCCGAACACCTGAAGAATCTGCCGTCAGTACTCATCAATACACTAGCTCTGCTCTTCACTCGCTACCTGTCCGAATGCAAGGTGCCCTCCCAATGGAAAACCAGCAGGACAATTCTACTGTTCAAGAAGGGAGTCATTCACGACATCGGCAACTATTACCACATCTACCTGTTGTCCGGTCATCTACAAGCTGTTTACAAGAGTCATCCTGAACAGGATTAGCAGAACACTAGATGAAGGACAACCATGACAGCAAGCAAACTTCCGGAAAGGATTCATCACAATCGACCATATCCACACAGTAACCAAGCTCATCGAGGTTTGTAGGGAGTACAAGTTGCTGCTCTGTCTCACCTTCATTGATTTACAGAAAGCCTTTGATTCTGTGGAGACTGAAGCAGTCATTGAAGCCCTAGCCAAACAGGGTGTTCAAACCCAATACATCAAGATCCTTCGTGAGCTGTATTATGGATTCACCACCAGGATCTCACCATTCTACAAAGAAGTGATCATTAATGTCAAAAGAGGGGTTTGACAGGGTGATACCATTTCACCAAAACTCTTCAGCGCCAGCCTCAAGAACATCATGCGACAATTAGAATGGGAAGGACTGGGAGTGAAGATAGATGGTCAGCAACTACACCAACTCCGCTTCGCTGATGACATCGTTCTAATAACACCAAACATTAGCCAAGCGGCACAAATGCTGGCTGACTTTGACCGAGAATGTGGAAAGATAGGTCTATAGCTGAATCTGAAGAAAACTATGTTCATGAAAAATGAACTAGTTCCAGAGGCCCCATTCACTCTCAATGGAACAAACATCTCTGAATGCAGCATTTATGTGTACCTAGGTCGAGAAATCAACATAATGAAAGACCTAAAACCTGAGCTGCGCAGGAGGAAGAGAGCGGCATGGAATGCCTTCAAAGGCATCAAAGAAATAGCTAAAAGGATAAAAACCTCCGGCTCTAGGCACATCTCTCTCTCTTTTTTTTTTTTTGCCTTTTTCTTTGTTTTTTTTTTCCCTCAGTTTTATTTTTTTTTTTTTAATTTTTTTATTATACCACCTTGAAACATACAATTACAAAGGTGTACATAATTGGTTCTTGGTAATACAGTATACCAGCACCCACCCCTCCACCAGTGCCCCATTTCCACCACCAATGTACCCCACCCCTCCAGCCTACCCTCAGGCTGCCTTAATAGCAGGTACCCCAGCTTCCTCTCTTTCTCTCTCTGTCCCTCTCTGTCTCTGCATCTCTCTCCCTCTTATTTTACACATTGTGGCTAGCCCTGCAGATATTTAGAGTTTATCACTTTAAGTCTCTTTGTGTATATTCAATGGTGAGTTTTTTATTTTGTTTTTTTTTAAATTTTTTTATTTTTACAATTACAAAGATATACAATTAAAAGTTCATATTTGGGTTTTGGTCATACAGTGTAGCAGCACCCATCCCGCCACCAGTGCCCATCTCCCACCACCAACGTCCCCGGTTCCCTCCCCCTCCCCCCAGCCCTCCTCCATGGCAGGTTCTTTATTTCTTTCCATTTCTCTATCTTTCTCTTTTCCTTCCTCTCCAGACTATGGATTACAGAACATACATTAAAGGGTTGTCATGTGTATCCTTTTGCCTCTATTTAATGCTCAGTTCTAGGTTGGCATTAGTACCCTCACAATTGTTAGCACACTGTTCCATTTTCTGTCTTACCTAGCCTCTGACTCCCACACGTTTGTGATAATTTCCACCTTTGACAGGACCTCCTGATGTATGTTTCACTTGACCTTGGATATTGGTATCATAATATGTACCTATATATTTATGTTATGCAGATAAATGCAGTCATTCTGTAACTGTCTCTCTCCTTCTGGCTAATTTCGCTCAACATAATCTTCTCCATGTCCATCCATTTGTAGGCAAATTTTATAACTTCATTTTTCCTAACAGCTGCATAGTATTCCATTGTGTAGATGTACCAAAGCTTTTATCCAGTCATCGATTTTCGGGCACTCTGGTTGCTTCCAGATTCTGGCTATTGTGAATAATGCTGCTATGAACATAAAAGTAGGGATGGTGTTTCCGCTGCGTATTTTTGGTTTCCCAGAGTAGATTCCCAGGAGTGGTATGGCTGGGTCAAATGGGAGTTCAATTTCTAGTCTTTGGAGGAATGTCCATATTGTTTTCCAGAAAGGCTGTATCAGCCGGCATTCCCACCAACAATGGATGAGTGTCCCCTTTTCCCCACACCCACGCCAGCACTTGTTGTTCTTGTTCTTTTGAATATGTGCCAGTCTCTGTGGTGTAAAGTGGTATCTCATTGTTGTTTTGATTTGCATCTCTCTGATGATTAGTGATGATGAGCATTTTTTCATATGTTTTTTGGCCATTCAAATTTCTTCCTTGCTGAAGTTTCTGTTCATTTCTTCTCCCCATTTTTTGATGGGGTTGTTTGTTTTCTTCTTGTAAAGTTCTACCAGTGCCTGATATATCCTGGATATTAACCCCTTATCAGATGAGTATTGGGTGAATATTCTTTCCCATTCTGTGGACTGCTTTTGTATCTTAGTCACTGTTTCTTTTGAGGTGCAGAAGCTTTTTAGTTTCATGTAGTCCCATATGTTTATCTTTTCTTCTAGTTGCTTTGTTTGAGATGTTTCATCTTTGAAGATAGGCACATCTCTTTGACTCCACAGTTCTCCCTGCGCCTCAGAGACCTGGGCCCTACGAAAGCAGGATGAGAATGCTATTCGGGTCTCCCAGAGAGGAATCGAAAGAGCTATGCTTGGAATATCATGCCTCACTCAAGTGAGAGAAGGAATCCAGAGTTCTGACCTCCATCGCTATTCCAGAATCAGGGACGCTGTCTCTTTTGCCAAGGCATCGAAAATCAGATGTGCTGGACATGTAATGCGATTTGGAGACAACCACTGGACTAGAGCCATTATGGACTGGATCCCACGGGATGTCAAAAGATTTTGTGGCCGACCATCTACAAGATGGTCAGACTTCCTTGTCAAGACCCTGAAGGAACGGTTTGAGGCTCTTCATATTCCTGAATCAACCAGATGCCATTGTGCTACATTGGCACATGATAGGGTCCAATGGAAATGTTTCTGGCGCCCGCTCGAGCAAATCAATTAATAACGGGATTCAAGTGATCAAGTGATCAAGTGATTTATCTGAAACTGTAATTTGGAACAATAAACATTTCTTTTATTAGTTAACTAATGTTCCATTTTCCTCTGCATTTGCTATTATGGTTTTTTGAGTAGCTGTATTATTTTCAGAAAAAATTCTCTCTGCTTTCAAAATATAAATTATAACCCATTGTTGTTTTTCATACACTTTGCTTTTCTATCACTTATCTACCCTTTCCTCTTTAGATAATCTTAATTCTGATGTTATTGTCTATAGATATTTGTTATTGTTTTCCAATTAAATATTTCATTTGACATCATTCTAATAACACCAAACGTTATCCAAGCGGCACAAATGCTGACTGAGTTTGAGAATGTGGAAAGATAGGTCTATAGCTGAATCTCAAAAAAACCCTAGTTCGTGAAAAATGAAATAGTTTCAGATGCCCCATTCACACTCCATGGAACAGACATATCTGAATACTGCAGTTATGTGTACCTAGGTCGAGAAGTCAACATGATGAATGACCTAAAACCTGAGCTGAGCAGGAGGATAGAGCAGCATGGAATGCCTTCAAAAGCATTGAAGAAATAACTAAAAAGATAAAGAACCTCTGACTCCGAGGCACATCTCTTCAACTCTACCATTCTCCCTGCATTAACATCGACATACGCCTCAGAGACCTGGGCCCTGCGAAAGCAGGATGAGAATGCTATTTGGGTCTCCCAGAGAAGAAAAAGAGCTATGCTTGGAATATCACGCCTCACTCAAGTGAGAGAAGGAATCTGAGGCTCCAACCTCTGTTGCTGTTCCAGAGTCAGGGGCGCTGTCTTGTTTGCCAAGGCATCAAAAATCAGATGGGCTGGGCATGTAATGCGATTTGCAGACAACCGCTGGGCTAGAGCCATTACCAACTGGATCCCACAAGATGTCAAAAGATCTCAGCCGCCCACCTACAAGATGGTCAGACTCTTCATCAAGACACTAAACGAACGGTTTGAGGCTCTTCGTATTTCTGAAGCAACCAAATGCCAAAAAACAAAATTTTTTCCAGTTCCACATTAGTCTTTTATTATAACCATATTGAATTGGAGCACTTTACCAAAAAGGATGTAACTTCTTCAATCAACATGAATTAAGAGTATAGAGATGAATGGGGAGAAGGGGAGGAAAGAAAACCCAACAGGATGTAAATGGCATAATGG
>JAJIBD010009415.1:0-39751 GCA_021461705.1 Cryptotis parvus | reverse complement strand
TTTTAATTGAATTTTATCTTCAAACAGTGGTTTTAATGAGCACCATTTAAGGATTCTATCTCATTTTGTATGGATTCTATCAGAGCAATAGTAGAGTGGGAGGTTGTTAACTTGCATTAGGTTTGTTACTGAGGTGTGAATCCAAAATGCAGAGAACAAAAGCCAAAAAAGAAAATAAAAAACTCACCCCCTATCCAGAACCAGGGGGTTTGTTGCCTCATCATTTTTTTGAGTTTTGTTTGTTTTTGTTTTGAGATCTCAAATTAACGACAGTGTTGAAGCTTCCCTGGCTTTTGTGTTTGGGACTCATTTGGGAGATCATTGGGGTGCTGGGAGTTTGAACACAGGGTTGTCCCGTTTGCCGATGGCTCCAGGCCCCCATTGCCTCATTTTGATCTGAGCAGGCCTTGTGCCAGCTTAATTATTAGAGAGCTCAGAAGTGAAACAGTGACCCAGTGGCAGTGCCAGGGCCTGTTCCTTTTGAGACCTGCCAGCCCGTAGCTTCCTCTGCCTCAGACCACTGATCCTTGGAGCGTCAGGCGGAACCCCCAGAACCCCTTACTTGGCAGTGGGAGCCAGTCCTTAGTGAGGCTTGGAGAGTCCTTATGGGCCTAGCCAAGCTGGTGCCCACCGACATGCACAGCCTTGATGGACACTGTCTTAAATGTCCTGTTCCCCTGATGACGCCTATCGGTCACACCTGGAAAGTACAAAAGATGGGAACTATGAAGCTGAGTTCCATCCCGGGAAGTCCCGCATATTTTTTTGAACATGTATACACTTGATCCCTGTTGGTTTAAGGTTGATTCCCAGGGTGTAGAGGTGTGTAGGAGGGGACCGGGGAAGAGACCTGCATTTCCTGCTAATTAGGTGCTTTTTGCTGAGCTTGGCACCCCATGTGAGCCGAATTTTGTTTGAAACCACTAGGCTTTTTTGTTTTTTTTTTTGGGCCACACCTAGGCCATCGGGTCATTAATTAATTTTTTCTCAAACCTCGAGGACTTCAAAACCGCCACAGAGTTCAGGGGATGGGATCACAGGTAGGGCTCAGGGAACATATGTAGTGTTTGGGACTAACCCTGGTTGACCAATGCAAGGTACGTGTCCTATCCACTGCATTAGCTTCTGTCCCCCGAAACTACGCAAGATTTGGATTGGTTTCTTCCACTCTGTTAGATAACTGAAACAAGCAATTTTTTTTTTTTGGATAACTAAAACACATTCTCTGCCCCTCAAGGTGTTGCAGATGTGACTGCTGTCCGACTGTGCCCGGCAGGTGGTGGCTGCAGGGAGAAATGCTTGATCTCACTTGGGAAGCCTGTCCCACGGTCCTGGATGGTGGATGGCCTGATATAGAAAGACTGGGCCCCTGGGAACCCAGAGTCACTGCAGGAGAACCTGGAAGCTACCTGTGGTGTATTTGAGTTTTGCCCAAAAACAGTACCCAATAATGGATCTATAAATTCCAGTGATGGAGACGTTATTGGCGCCCCACTCAAACTTGAGTGAACAATAGGAAGACAAGTGACAATTTTGCGGAATTCAGCATTCATGGCTAGTTCTAGGTTTTCTTTTTGAGACACATGTACTAAAAGTATATGTGTGGCATGTGTTTTTTTTTTTTTCTTGTTTGGGTCACACCCAGTAATGCTCTGGGGTTTCTTCCTGGCTCTGCACTCATGACTTACTCCTGAGTGTGCTTCCTGGGGGACCATGTGGGATGCTGGGGGTCAAACCGAGGCCAGCATGGAGCCAGCCACATGCAATGAAAAAACCTACCTGCATGGACTATTGCTCTGGTCCAAAATCCATGTGTTTTATCTTTGCAAACTTTCTCATTTGTGCAGGTATATTCTGTGTTATAGACAGACTGAGCAAGATGACATGAAGTCCTGTTCTATCCCTTAGAAACACACCTCCATAAGCTCAATAGCTCCTGCACTACCATGGGAGAATCTCAACATGCTACCTAGTGTCAATGAATATTTCAATAGTTTTGAGGCTGAGCTGTAGTACTGAGGGTAGCGGTTATTTGACCTGCATAGGAATTGATCTGGATTTGGTCCTTAGGGCCCCAGATGAGTCCCCGATCCCATGTACCTTTACTGTGATCCCTAGAAAACAGAGCAAAGTAGGAAGCCCTGAGCAATGCCAGGTATTGACCCCAAGAAAAATCACACAAAAATCAGCTGTTCTTATATGCTGATACCATTATCTTTTTTAATATATAAAAAATTCTAGTTTTTTCTTTTTTAACCATAGAAATAGGGTTGCAATTGATACCTGACCCCCTTTCTTTTTACTTCACAAGAAATGACCAAGTCATCTTAGGGGCCCCTCCACGTTGCACAGCTAATCCAGAAGTCAAGTCATGCTGGAGTTAAAAGTGAGGTTGTTCATTTTGTCCCTGAGGTGCAGATTACCTCAACGACTCCAAAGCAACCATCAGAAATAGTTCTCCAAAATGATTTCTGATGGCTATTTTTGGTCTCCAAAAAGGACTACAGCTAAGTAGTACTCAGGGAATAATGTGGTTTCTGAGACATGAATTAGAGACCATCACATGCAAGACATTTTCCGTCCATACTATCTTTCTAGCCTGTCAACTCTCCTTTTTTAAATATAGCTACTGTCACATGGATTGATTTTTTCCATGGAAAAGAGCAAAAGGAACACCACACTTATGTGGACCGGATTTACGAACAGTTAGATCCCATCTAAATCTGCGATAATATGATTTTCCTAAAATAAAATCATGAAAGCATGTGTTGAGACAAATCTCTGCCCTCCCTGCTTCCTGGAGCAATCACAAAAAACACATGCATCTTCCTCTATCTGATCTATGTACACTGAAATGTATCACAAAAATATTTGATTAATACACTGAAACTTGGTAGTTGTTTGTTACGTTTAAAATTAAGTTAGCATTTACTGATACGGTAGTTAAAGCTTCTTTTGTCTATATTCAGCCATTATTAGGGAATGGTGAAATATTCTGTATATTACTCCCATCATCTAAAGAAATAAGCTAGTAATTTTTCCAAGAAATATGTCAACCTCTCAACTCATAATCATGTTTTTTATTTCCATGAAGTTGAAAAATAATCTAGACAAGAAGCTTGAAACACTCTACTTATCAGACATCCCACCCTGACCAGGATATCTAGATTGTCCTTAGGTAATAGAAATGTGAAGGGAAGGGAAGGAAAGAAATCAAAGGTGAGGTAAGAGGGAGGCAGGCATGAGTTAACAGGGGCTTCAGGCACATCAGTGACATAGATGTGCAGTATATGTTTTTATCTAAACCGCAGAGCCAGCAACACTGTGAGCATGAGACCCAAACCACTAGCAAACCAACTTAATAATATGCCCATTAAGGAGGCAGACAAGATAGTGGAAGGAATCTAGGGCATTGGTAGAAGAAAGTGCACACTAGTCATGGGAATGGTGTTGAAATAATCTATGTCTGAAATTCTATGAACTTTATAAATCATGGTGCCTTATTAGAAAGTCACCATGATAAAACAATTTATAGTATGTGAATGTAATGAATCACTAAACTACTTAAAGATTTTCCATGATACAAAGTTATTAATAAATGACCATTTTGGTTCTGTCATCCAATTAATTGATAATTTATACAGATAATAATTTAAGGGCATATTTTTAAAAACCCTTAGCAATATGTTTCTAAAATTTATTTAGAAATAGGTAAAAAAATTTCACACATAGAATTTTTCCTTAACAAACCTGATTTTGGGGCCGGAGCGATAGCCCAGCGGGTAGAGCGTTTGCCTTGCCGCTGCCGGCCTAAGCCGCCCTGGTTCGAGTCCCCGGATCACATATGGTTTCTGAGCACCGCCAGGAGTAATTCCTGAGTGCAGAGCCAGGAGTAACCCCTGAGCATCGCCAGGTGTGACCCAAAAAGCAAAAAAAAAAAAAAAAACTGATTTTATACTAAATAATTATAATAATGCTGAAATAATTTATAAATAAAATCGAGTTTCTATATTTCTAAAATTGGTATAATTGTAACACAGTAAACTCCTGGAGAGGTTTGCTGTCCAGTAAACCAGTAAAGAGAGGTTCAACTCTTAGTTCTAATATTTTCGAGGCAGATGGGAAGATCAAACCCCACTAGTTATGATCATGGCTTACCCTGGCTCTGTGTTGGCATCACTCCTTGGAAGGCATGAGGCACCATAAATAGTACTGGATCAAACCCAGGTTGGCTGTATGCAAGGCAAGTGCTTTATCTGCTATATTATCTCTCCAGCTACTTAGTTCTCACTATTTAAGCCACCGTTTAATCTTGACCATGCATGATGTCCCAAAAGTTATGAATGTTATACCAAGATTAATTATTGCTTTTAACACTATTACCATTTTAAAGTGGTGTCTAAACATTTCTTTATCTTTATCCTATCAAATTCCTATTCCCAAGTCCTAAAGAAAACCAAAACACAAGAACACATCTTAATTTGTCAAATCAGAGATGATATGGTTCTGATAGCAAAACTTTATATTTCAAAGCATTGTGGATTAAATAAACCTGTTTAAATGAGTAAGGCACGAAATAATAGCACTTTAGAAGCATGCTCTTCAGTTATCAGTGATCAGCTTAAGTGCTCAATTATCCTACTGAACTGTCTACCTATAAGAGAAAATGTATATTATCAAGCCTCATGCAATATGATATTCATTTATTTAAGAAAAAATAAAATGTCTGCATCATGGGAAATAGAATGATCCATTTCATTCTCTTCTTTTCATTTTACTATTTGCATCTATGTTAAAATGCAATCCATCGTCCTATCAATTATATTTTAGAAAGTCACTAGGTTTATGAGCCATGATGCTCATTATAATTGCCATCTTATCTAGTGGGAAATTTTCAGTGGTTTTTGAATAATAGCTGGTAATTTTCTAACACAAGTCCTTATTCTGCTCAATGTAACAGATGATACTTTACATAGTTGCTGATTTGGCACTGCTCTAAGACAGACTACTTGAATGTTGCCCCTCATAATGGATATATCAGTGAATTTAATTTGCTGCTGTTCAATCTCACAAAACATCCTAGAAGGCACTGGAAGATTAAGTTTTGATTCTATTTGGTATCCTTGAAGATTCATTGATTTTTTAATTATTATTTTATTACACCACCTTTAGACATATAATTACAAGATGTCCATGCTTGAATTTTGGTTCTACAGTGTTTTCAACACCCATCCCCCTCCACCAGTGCACATCTCCTATCACCAATGTCCCCACCTCCCCTCCCCCTCTTCCCCCAGCCCACCTCCATGGCGGCTTCTGTGTCTCCTTTCTCTCTTTTCTCTCTATCTCTCCCTCCTGTCTAACTTCCCTACACATTGTGGAATGTAGTATATTCTAGGACATGATTGGTTCCACTAGTTTGATGGAAAGCTCCATACAGCAAAAATGGTGGCTATTGTGATGGGCGAGTCTCATTGGTTGCTTCCGGCCCCAGAGGTGATGGGCCAACAACCAAAACCCATCTGTCCTCCTGGGAGCCTCAGCAGTCAGCTGGGCTAGAGGAGAGTTGAATGCCAGCTCTCCCCATTGTATCTGTCGCTTCTATGGCTGGTCGACCCTGGGGAGTTCCCGGTGGGGCCACAGGCTCCCGAACAAGATAGAAGGGAAAGGGTGGCCCCAGTTCCATCTGACAAATGCCGTGAATTCCAATTTGGGAGCCGCCCACCTGGACTCTAAATTCTGCTACTGTTAATCTGGTCTTGCATTAGCATCTCTCCTGGGCAGGTTCTGATGTTGCAGCATCTGGGCAGGAAAATGGTGGCCTGTGGTGGGCGAGCCCATTGGTTGCTTGGGGCGCCCCCAGAGGTTATGGGCCAACACAAAAACCCATCTGTCCTCCTGGAAGCTCCTCATGTGCTAGGGGGAGAGCTGAATGCTAGCTCTATCTGCAAAGTCTGAGGTTCCGCATGCTATGGCTGGTCAACCCTCAAGGATTCATTGATTTAAAAAACAAATTTAAGTCAAACTAGAGATTTAGAGATCATGCATGATCAAAGGTCTGTTTAAATAACTGAAAAGGTATAACAATAAATCCAACAACTGAATTGTTACCAAACGGCTTTAGAAAAATAAGCTTCTACATAGAACACTTTTCACCAACAAAAGTTTTACTCTCCTCTGATTTCTTAATATTTGTCTGAAATTAGAATATCCCAGTAACTGCTATGGTAATGAGATGGCTTTATCCTTTTAGCCTCTGATCAGAAGAGTTTAACTTGATAGATAGTTTGACTTTTTTGTTTGTTTGTTTTTTTGGGTCATACCTGGCAATGCTCAGGGGTTACTCCTGGCTCTGCACTCAGGAATTACTCCTGGCGGTGCTCAGGGGACCATATGGGATGCCGGGATTGAACCTGGGCCAGCACAGGCCAGCGCGTGCAAGGCAAATGCCCTACCTGCTGGGCTACTCGCTCCGCCCCGATAGTTTGACTTTTGACTGAAAACCTGAAGTTAAAATCTTCAGGTTTTTCAGAAAGTAAAAATCTTCAATCAAATGCCCCAATAAAAGGAGATAAAAGAACTATCATGGGTACATGGACTTATCTATATAATTAAGGGACAAAAACAGTTTCAGTGGCTGACTGAGTGACAAAACTAATTTCACTGAAGTTGAAGTAGACAAAGAAAGTGCAAGTCGTTGGAATGCACTGATCTGGGACTCCTTTAAAGTGAATCTCAAGTATGATGTTAGTGCCTGAATATAGGTAAAGTTGGAGCTCTTTCTAAGATGTTGACCTATGCAGTGTACAATTATGAAGAATTCTAGTGCTTGGAATGAATTGTGACTATAGTTTCCAGTTAAAAAATGCAGCCATTTTAAATCTTGCTGCTATGGACAAGGAGTCATACACATCCTCTAAAATACAAATGCAAAATTTAAGAATGAATGCAAACATTATAAATAAAGAAAGTTATGCAATGCAAATCTTAGAAACAAAGAGGGATTCACGTGCAATAATAAAACTTGGGGCTTTTATACTCTCTGAAACAAAGGCTGACTCTAAAGTTAAACTCTAATAAATAACAGAAGGAAACAAAGTGATTTGGAAGAAATAATTTATGTAATCTGCCTTCTGATTTTTACCCTCTGTAGACATCAACATATATATGTGTGGCTGTGTGTATGTGTGTGCACGTAATGTGTAAAGATGATTCTATTGTCTAATTTATCAAAGATTTAAAGATTATATAGCATCCCAGAGTGCTATGCATAATACTCAAGTGCCCTGTATGCATGTATGCTTAATTATAGAGTAAAAAAATACTAAGCTCAGGCTAGAAAACAAAATGACCAAGTTGTGAATCTTTAATTCTCTGAATTTGACACTTTACAATGAGTGTATAATTGTACTACTATTTTGGGATAATTTTTTTCTGGGATTCATATATTTATTTATTAGGATCACAGAGAATTGATGGATTATATGACACTCAATACAATTAAATCTTGGCTAAAATTGCTTATATCTTCCTTATTATTCACCCAAAGCATTCATCTTCTTAGGCAAAGGATATACATGATGACCCCTAAATGTATATATTGCAAACCACAGTGTGTAAGAGTAGGGAGAGGGAGAGATAGAGAAAGAGAGAGACAGACAGAGAGAGAGAGAGAGAGAGAGAGAATGAAGAAGCAAAGTACCTTGCTATAGAGGTAGGTTGGGGGGAGGGGGAGGGAATTAGGGACATTGGTGGTGGGAAATGGGCACTGGTGAAGGGACGGGTCCTGGAATACTGTATGACTGAATCCCAAACATGAACATCTTTGTAATTATATACATCAGGTGGTATAATAAAAATTAAAAATTAAATTAAAAAACCTCACTTCAGGAATGAAATGGATAGAATGAAAGGTGATTATGCTAAATTGAAACAAGGAAATGAAAGGTAATTATGAGATGACTGAACTTACATATGCAATATAAGTAACTGAACTGCATGAGTTGACGAAAACTACAAAGCTAGTAAGAGAACAAGAAATTGGACAGGAATTAAGGCACTTGCTTTGCATCCCACAAACACTGGTTCGTATCTCTAGCACCATATATGGTTCCCCAAGCATGGCCAGGAATTACTTCTTTTTTATTTGTTGGTTTGTTTGTTTTAGTTGAATGACAATGAGATACACGGTTACAAGGGTTGTTCATGTTTGGGTTTCGGTTATATAGTCCCCCAATACCCATTCCTTCACATTTCCCATCACCGATATTCCCAGTTTCACTACAACCACCCCAGGGGTTACTTCTAAGAACTGAGCCAGGAATAAAACCTGAGCACAGTTAGGTGTGGCTCACTCCTTCATCCAAGACAAAGAAAGCTAACAAAAAACTTACACTAAGCAAAACTTAGTGGAATGCAAGGTGAGTTACCAGATGGAAAGAGAGGGTGGGGAGAAGAAGGGGCAAAAATGTCATTTTGACACTGAGGTGATAATAAAACTTTACTCTGGCTGGAATAAGATCTCTACACATATAGAGGTGAGAATTTATGTCCTTGAAATTTCTTAATGTAGTAAAGCAATTGTAAATCAATTAAAATTGTTAAGAAAAAATTAAATTAAATTAAAAAATATTTGGGGAAATCTTGGCTTGCTTGAGGGACATGTGGTTGTGCCAGGGAACAAACCTAGAACTCCCACGTGCCAGGCATGCACTTCAGCCCTCTGAGTCATCTTCCTGTTCCCAAACATTTCTATTATATGCTCTTTATAGTTGCTTAATAGGAAAAACCTTTCATTTCAGAGATTTGTAGTAGTTTTTAAATTTTATAAATTTATTTATTATTTATTATACTACCATGAGATATACAATTACAAAAACTGTTCTCATTGGGTTTCAGTCATACAGTGTACCAGCACCCATCCCTCCACCAATGCACATTTCTCAACACCAATGTCCCCTGATTCCCTCCCCCCCCCTCAGCCTATCTCTATGGCAGGCACTTTTCCACTTTGCTGCTGCTTCTTTTTTTCTCTCCTCCTCTCCTCTTCTTCTTCCAATTCTCTCTTCTTCCTCCTTCTTCTTCCAATTCTTCTTCTTCCAATTCTTCTTCTCCTTCTTCTTCTTCTTCTTCTTCTTCTTCTTCTTCTTCTTCTTCTTCCTCCTCCTCCTCCTCCTTCTTCTTCTTCTTCTTCTTCTTCTTCTTCTTCTTCTTCTTCTTCTTCTTCCTTCTATCTTATTCATCTCTCTTCAATATTCTCTTATACATTGTGGCTTACAATACATACATTTAGATGTTATCATGTATGTCCTTTTGATTATGTTCAGTGCTCAGTTATAGACCGGCATTACCATTTCCAAAAATTATTAAGACACTGGTCCCTTCTCTGTCTTACCTAATCTCTGATTCCACACACTTTTGGTAGATTCCAACCACTTACAAGTCTTCCTGAACTTGTTCATGTTTTGTCTGGCCTTGGGTATTGGTATCATAGTATATTTTTTATATTCCATAAATGAGAGCATGGTATGCTACCCACCACGGCAGAGCCTGGCAAGCTACCCGTGTTGTATTTGATATGCCAGATCACGATCACGATCACGATCTTCCCCGTTAATCATCTATTTGCTAGAGCGGGCACCAGGTAATATCTCAATATGTCCTGTCACATGTTGTAGAGCCAAGGGCATCGGCTTGGGACAGGAACATAAAGAGCCTCAAACCATTATATTAGGTCATGAGAATGATCTAATATAATTGTTACTGGCATTTGGCATATCAAATACAACACGAGCAGCTTGCTAGGCTTGCCGTGCGGGAGGCATACTCTATAAACACCTCCAAATAAAGCCTTTATTGATGAACCACGCGGCCGGGCCGTGTGAGCCGGGCTGTGATGGGCTGGTCGGCTGGGTGGAGTTCTGATGAGAGGGAAGTCCAATGTGGAAAATGGCGGCGCCCATGGAGTGGGTGGGGGGTCGCCTGGCTTGTTGTGAGGTTCTGCCGGGGTGGTGGGGCCAAGGCTGGAGCCCACCATGCCTCCCGACTGCCTCATGAACGGCTGGGCACAGGGAGAGCAAGGAACCGCTCTGCCCCATGTCTGAGAGTCTCTGGACCAGCATACCTGGGCCGATATGCCAGATACCAGTAACAATTATAGACCTTATTCCCATGACCTGATGGAATGGTTTGAGGCTCTTTATGTTCCTGGAGCAAGCAGGTGCCCTTGGGCTCTACCTGCATGAGACAGGACATATGGAGATGTTACTGGTGCCCGCCGAGCAAATCAATGATGAACGGGAAGACAGTGATACAGTGACAGTGAACGCAGTCATTCTATATCTGTCTTGTACCCTCTGGAAGAATTTCACTCAGGATCATGCTGAGTGAAAATTTCACATCTATAGGCAAATTTCACAAGTTCAATTTCCTAAAACCTGCATAGTATTCCATTTCTTTGGAAGAATTTTATGAAATTTTCCCACTATATATAACAAATATATGTAATATATTTGTTATATATTTATATATAACAAATATATGTAATATATTTGTTATATATTTATATACATATTCTATTTTATATATAAATATATATTTTATATGAGTATATGAAACAAATTTTAGCCAAATATGTATAATATGCTAAGATAAAATGGAGTCGAGAGGCCTGAGGGTGGCTTGGTTACTAAAAGAATCACCTTATTATAATCAAAGTATGAATTTAATTTCTGGTGCTGCCCACATTCCCAGGCACAATACTGACTGCTCTGTTCTTGAATCCCAGGTGTCAAAAAGAGTATGTGATGTTTCCCAAACACAAAGACAAATGTGAACACTGCCTGTGAAATACATATGGCCCAGTCAGCACAGTCACAAAGTCATGGGACAGCACCCCCAAAAAAACGGGCTACACTCAGGATGAGTATGAACACAACACTCTAAGGAGTGTGAATTCTGGAAAGCTCTTGCAAGAAGCCCCAAAACGGAATTGCCCAGCTCCTTGCCTCAGCAGTACAGTCAAGTATGTGGACACCATAACCAGATGTGTGAAAGCTGGTACAGGAGCAACAGGAAGTGAAGGGGACTAAAATTTATTGATTACTTTTTAAAACTATGGAGCCTAAATTGTAGTTAGTAACTATGACTTTTCAGCCACAGATCTTATGCCAGTTTGTTCTCTAAGTACAAAAGTCCATGTTTGTGGCACTGATGTCTTGTAGAACCACATATTGAAGGTGTAACGAGTGGTTGGTATCTGGGGCCTGTACAAATCTAATTATGTTCTAAACAGAAAAACAGCATATTCTTCCTGAGTAATTCTGAAGGATGTCTAGTGACATATTGATTTGACCCTAGATGGGGGAACAGATTACTGGTACCACTGTATCACTGTTTTCCCATTGTTCATTGATTTGCTCAGTGGGCACTAGTAACATCACCATTAGTCCTGTCTCAAACAAGTGTAACCCAAGGGCATCTGCTTCTCCAGGGACAGGAGGAACCCAAAAGCATTCATCAGGTCATGGAACTGAGGTCCATAATTGTTACTAGTTTTTGGCATAACAAGTAAATAAAACACAGGTAGCTTGCCGGGCTTTGCCGTGTAGGTGGTGCTCAGTAGAAGGCTATCATCTCAAGTATTTACTGATGAAACTTAAAGGGGGGAAGATCAGGTTTTCTCTTGGATGGATCTCTGAGGAGCTATGAAGTCTGGATGTTGAGAATGACTGACTGCATGATGTGTGGTTTGTTCTGGCTTCTTGTTAGGCTTACTGGTATCAGTTAGAACCTGTCTAGAACTGTATACAATGTATAAATGTGAAAGAACTTGGGAAGGACCTTATCCTAAAATATCCTAAAATCAGCATTCTCTAAGAATATCATGCGGCTGCTTTGCGGCCACGTGCCAAGGGAGTGTGGGTCTGGCATGGGTGGGTCTCTCTCTTCTAGGGCAACTGGCATGGAGGCGGAAGAAAGGGCAGGGCACAAAACTCCACTCCGAGTCCGGCCAGCATGGTCTCTCCCCTGCCCATGAGAGCAAACCCTTGGAGCAATGTTAGACTCTGCTGTTTCCCATATGGTCTAGCAGTTAGGATGCCTGGTTTTCACCTAGGAGGCCTGGGTTTGACTCCCAGTATGGGTACTTGAGCTCAACAGATAACAGGTGGAAGGTGATATTTAAAGAAGTATTTCTTGAGCTAGATATTGTGTCAACTATCTTTTCAGAACATGATGCACTGAAAATGGATTAACCACACAGAAAATCAGAGAGTAAAGCCAAATACCTGGAAACTGAACAGCTCACTGCTGAGCAATCAGTGGGTCATAGAAGTAATCAAAGTAGAAATCCAAAGATTCCTGGAAACAAATGAAAATGAAGATACTAACTATAATAAATTGTGGGATACAATGAAAGCATTGTTGAGAGGAAAGTTCATAGCTCTGCAAGCATACATCAGGAAAAAAGAAAAGGCCCACATAAATAGCCTGACTTCACAGCTCAAACTATTAGATAAAGACTAACAAAAGGAGTTCAACCCAGGCAGAAATAATGAAATAATAAAACTTAGAGAGGAAATCAATGAGCTGGAAACCCTAAAATCAATCCAAAAGATTAATGAAACCTAGAGGTGGTTCTTTGAAAAAATAAACAAGATCGACAAACCACTTGCAAGACTTGTAAGGAAAGTTAAAGAGAGAACCCAAATAAATGGAATCAGAAATGAAAGGGTGACATCATAACAGAAACCACAGAAATCCAAAAGATCATCAGAGATTACTTTGACAGTCTGTATGCCATGAAACAAGAGAACCTGGAAGAAATGGACAGATTCCCGAAGTACTATAACTTCCCATGGCTGAAACAAATCTTGAATAACCCTATACTGTCACTATCAAGGAAACTGAAATTGTAATTAAAAGTCTGCCCAAACACAAATGCCCAAATCCAGATAGATTCAGCAGTGAATTCTTCCAAACTTTTAAAGAGGAACTACAGCCAGTCCTTTTCAAGCTCTTACAGGAAATAGAAGAAAACAGAAACACTCCCAAACAGCTTCTATGAGGCACATATCACCCTGATACCCCAAAGCAGGGAGAGACAACACAAAGAAAGAAAACTACATACCAATCTCCCTGATGAACACAAATGCTAAGATCTTCAACAGAATAGCAAATAAAATCCAAAGACTCGTCAAAAGATGACCAAGTAGGATTCATCCCTGGAATGCAAGGATGTTTCAACATTCGCAAGTCAATCAACATAATATATCATTTCAATAAGATAAAAAGTAAAAACCATATGATCATATCAATAGATACAGAGAAAACATTTGACAAGATCCAACAGCTTTTCATGATAAAACCCTTCATTAAATGGGATTGAAGGAGCCTTCATCAATATAGTCAAAGTCATCTACCAAAAGCCCACAGCGAATATCATTCTCGATAGGGAAAATTTGAAAGCCTACCCCCTAAGATTGGGGACAAAATAAGGTTGCTCACTCTCACCACTTCTATTCAATATAGTACTGGAAGTACTTTCCATAGCAAATAGAGAAGAAAAGGACATTAAAGGCATCCAGATAGGAAATGTAGAAGTCAAGCTATCACTTTGCAGATGACATGATAATATACCTAGAGATCCCTAAAGTATCTACCAAAAAGTTCCTAAAAACAATAGATACCTATAGGAGCGTGGCAGGGTACAAAATCAATTCCCAAAAAATCAGTGGCTTTCCTATATACAAATGACAAAAGAGAAGAAATGGATATTAAGAAAATGATCCCATTCACATATCCAAAATAGCAAGGACAGCAAGTGTTGGCGTGGATGCGGGGAGAAATGGACGCTGTTGGCGGGAATGTCAACTGGTACAGCCTTTTGCTAAACAATATGGATATTCCTCCAAAGACTAGAAATTGAGCTCCTGTTTGACCCAGCCATACCATTCCTGGGAATATATCCTAGGAAGCCAAAAACACACAGCAGCAACACAATCTGCACTTATATTTTCATAGCAGCACTATTTGCCATAGCCAGAATCTGGAAACAACCAGAGTGCCTGAGAACTTATGACTGGATAAAGAAACTATGGTACATGTGCACAACGGAATACAATGTAGCTTTTAGGAAAAATAAAGTTATGAAATTTTCTATAAATGGATGGAAATGGAGAAGATAATGTTGAGTGAAATTAGCCAGAAGGAAAAAATACAGATATAGAATGACTGTATTAATTTGCATGATCACTTGTATCACTTGTGACTTGTCTTCCTGTTGATCATAGATTTGATCGAAGCGGGCACCAGTAGCATCTCCATATGTCCTGTCACATGCTAGTGTAACCCACGGGCATCTGCTCAATTCAGGAACATAAAGAGATTCAAACCATTCCTTCAAGTCATGGGAATGAGGTCTATAATTGTTACTGGTATTTGGTATATCAAATAAAACATGGTTGCTTGCCAGGCTTTGCCGCGCGGTAGAATAATCTTGTAGTCACATATAATCTCGAGCATTTAATTATGATATATAACATTTGCATTATATATATACTATGATACTAATATACAAGGTCAGTCAAAACATGGACCAGGAGACCTTGTAAATAGGTGGAATCAACTACAAATGCGTGGGAGTCAGAGGTTAGATAAGACAGGGTAGTGTCTAATAATCATTGAAAATGATAATACCAACCTAGAACTGTGCATTGAATAGTAAAAGCGATACACATGATAACCTTAAATGTATGTATTTCAAATCAACAATGTGTAAGAGAAGGAAGAGAGAGAAGGAGAGAGAGGGCAGACAGAGAGAGAGCGAATAAGAGAAAAGAGATAAAGATCCTGCCATAGAGACTGGCTAGGGAGGGGAGAGGGAATCTGGAACATTGGTGGTGGGAAATGGGCACTGGCGGAGGGATGGGTGCTGGAACATTGTATGACTGAAACCCAAACATGAACATATTTGTAATTGTATATCTCATGGTGATTCAATAAAAAATTAAAAGAATAAACATTTTGGAAGGTATTAAAACTAATAAAAATATTTCTTGGTATCTTTTTGAGCTTTGATTTTCACAGAAAGCTAACGATTTACAAAATCTGTTCTTTCCCCTCCATTGGATTTCAGAAATGGGATGATCTTATTTTTGGCCCATTTTCCTAATGCAGAGGTTCTGTGTCTACACCAATGACTGATCATATTCTATCTTCCCTGTGGAAAGGATATTTAGGCAATATGCTGAGAGCTAATGGGTCAGGTATAATCAGGAAACTATAAAAAGGTTGGAACATAGTTTCCTCTCATATGGACTCTATGACCTGATAAATCATCTGTGGCATGACCTAGGTTTAAATCAGAAATGACAAGTTGGAGGCTTAGATAGTACAGTGGATAGGTATGTCCTTGCATGATCCCAAACTGGGCTTAAACCCTGGCACTCCATATGGGTCTGCTGAGCCCCACAAGAATCATCCCTGAATGCAGAGTAGGAGAAATTCCTGAGCACTCTAGGTGTGTCCCCTCCCAAAATTAAAAACAATGATAATAATATAATAATATAATAATAAAACTTGAAATTCTGTTTTATCTGCGATAGATTAATCAATTCGACTACCTCTTTTACTTCCTTTTTAAAGAACCATGTACAAAATAAAAAGGATCATTCTATTATTAGTCAAAAAAGTTTCTTTCCTACAAAAGCGATAATGCAGCTGAGAGAAAATATATAATTCACTGTGAAATTAGATAAAAGGAACTCTAAAGTGATATTTTGATTATTTATTCTACATAAGCTTTAAACATTTCTTCATGTTAGAGAAAAGAGAATTTACAATTAAAAAAAGTGGGAGCCAGAGCTATAGTTCTGTGAGTAGAACAAGCGTACATGAAACTTGTCTTGCATGTGGCCAAACCAGGTTCCATACCTGCTATTCTAAAAGGTCCCCTTTTACTTCTAGGAGTAATTCCTGAGTGCAGAGATAGGAGTAACCCCTGAACATTTCTGGGTGTGACCCAAAGTTCAAACTAACCAACCAACCAAACAACCACAACTTTAAAAAAGAAAGAAAGAAAAATTAGTGGTGTCATGATCAAATTATAGCTAATGGAAGAAATACCTCTCCTTTTATTTTCCTGGAGTACATAGGGACAGTGAGCTGCTTGTTTTGATTTCTTTCATTGTTATATTGGGTATGGGCGTAGAGCTGCTTTTAAAATTCACAGTACTTTTGGTTTCCCAGAGTAGATTCCCAGGAGTGGTATGGCTGGGTCAAATGGGAGTTCAATTTCTAGTCTTTGGAGGAAAGTCCATATTGTTTTCCAGAAAGGCTGTACCAGCCGGCATTCCCACCAACAATGGATGAGTGTCCCCTTTTCCCCACATCCACGCCAGCACTTGTTGTTCTTGCTCTTTTGAATATGTGCCAGTCTCTGTGGTGTAAAGTGGTATCTCATTGTTGTTTTGATTTGCATCTCTCTGATGATTAGTGATGATGAGCATTTTTTTCATATGTTTTTTTGGCCATTCGAATTTCTTCCTTGCTGAAGTTTCTGTTCATTTCTTCTCCCCATTTTTTTAATGGGGGTTGTTTGTTTTCTTCTTGTAAATATGCAGCGGAAACACCATCCCTACTTTTTATGTTCATAGCAGCATTATTCACAATAGCCAGAATCTGGAAGCAACCAGAGTGCCCGAAAATCGATGACTGGATAAAGAAGCTCTGGTACATCTACACAATGGAATACTATGCAGCTGTTAGGAAAAATGAAGTTATAAAATTTGCCTATAAATGGATGGACATGGAGAAGATTATGTTGAGCGAAATTAGCCAGAAGGAGAGAGACAGATACAGAATGACTGCATTTATTTGCATGGCATAAATATATATGCACATATTATGATACCAATATCCAAGGTCAAGTGAAGCATATATCGGGAGGTCTTGTCAAAGGTGGAAATTATCACAAACGTGTGGGAGTCAGAGTTTAGGTAAGACAGAAAATGGAACAGGGTGCTAATAATAGTCGAGGGTACTAATGCCAACCTAGAACTGAGCATTAAATAGAGGCAAAAAGGATTCACACGACAACCTTTTAATGTATGTTCTGTAATCCATAGTCTGGAAGGGAAGGAAAAAGAAAGAGAGAGAAAGGCAAAGAAATAAAGAACCTGCCATGGAGCAGGGCTGGGGAAGGGGAGGGAACCGGGGATGTTGTTGGTGGGAGATGGGCACTGGTGGAGGGACGGGTGCTGAAACACTGTATGACCAAAACCCAATATGAACTTTTTAATTGTATATCTTTTTATTTGTATGGAGATGGGCACTGGTGGAGGGACGGGTGCTGAAACACTGTATGACCAAAACCCAAACATGAACTTTTTAATTGTATATCTTTTTATTTGTATATCTCACGGTGGTATAATAAAATACTTAAAAAATTTCAAAAAAAAAAAAAAAAATAAAATTCACAGTACTGGGGCCGAGCGATAGCATCGCGGGTAGGGCCTTTACTTTGTGTGTGGCCGACCCAGGTTTGGTCCCAGGCATACCATGTGGGTCCTTAAAGCACCGCCAGGAGTAATTCCTGAGTGCAAAGCCAGGAGTAACTTCTGAGCAGTGCCTGATGTGAACCCTCCCCAAAAGCAAATAAATAAATAAAAATTCACAGTACTTTTTGCTATGTCTCATTCTTAATCCATGAGTACCTCAGGAATTTTTGTTGCTGGTGTTTTTAAAAAAATGCTTATTTTAAAATTTGACATGAATCAATACAAAATTAATTCTGATCTAACATACTGCTATTATGAAAGAAAAGTAATTTATAAATGAAGATATAAAATGAACAAAATACTTTCATAACTTAATAGAAGGAAATCTGAATGAAAACAGACCTGCTCTGTGCTTGCAAAGTTGGAAAGCAACTTGAACACTACATCTCTTGTTTTGTTAAATTTTCTGTTTAGTTAATACTGGAGTGATGAAAACTACACAGAGACACTAGAATATAGAATAGAAAGATATCATAAAAAGATATAAATATAACTCCAAAAGGATAGCCAAATCCACAGAGAAAAGATCCACTTTTAACTTTGCAGAAATAAGGAGACATTAAACTAAAATATAATTAAACACTGAAAAAATAAACAGAAAAGACTGTGACTTAAGTAAAGTAATGCTTTTAACTGTATTTGGTACTACTGTGGAAGAAATTGATGAAGGAACATCAAATAAACCAGTATGCCACTGCCTAGATAAAAAGGTATGAGGAACTAAAGCTGAACTAAACAAAACTAGCTAGATAGAGACAATTAATGAATCCATGTAGTAATGAAATGTAGTAATGAATTATTAATGTATACAATCTTTTTGTTTTGTTTTGTTTTGCTTTTTGGGTCACACCCAGCGATGCTCAGGGGTTACTCCTGACTCTTTTGCTCAGGAATTACTCCTGGCAGAACTTGGGGACCATATGGGATGCCAGGGATTGAACCCGGGTCAGCCGCGTGAAAGGCAAATGCCTACCCACTGTGCTATCACTCGGTCTGACCCATATACACTGTTTATCCTGGCAGTTCTTATGCTTCCTTCATTCTAACTCATTTTATATACATCTATCGAGAAGCCCTTTGCACCACTTGTCCTGGGGAAAAGAAACTCTCACCCAAAGAGTTTAGGTAAGACAGAAAATGGAACAGGGTGCTAATAATAGTCGAGGGTACTAATGCCAACCTAGAACTGAGCATTAAATAGAGGCAAAAGGATTCACATGACAGCCTTTTAATGTATGTTCTGTAATCCATAGTCTGGAAGGGAAGGAAAAGAGAAAGAGAGAGAAAGGGAAAGAAATAAAGAACCTGCCATGGAGCAGGGCTGGGTTAGGGGAGGGAACCGGGGATGTTGGTGGTGGGAGATGGGCACTGGTGGAGGGACGGGTGCTGAAACACTGTATGACCAAAACCCAAACATGAACTTTTTAATTGTATATCTTTTTATTTGTATGGAGATGGGCACTGGTGGAGGGACGGGTGCTGAAACACTGTATGACCAAAACCCAAACATGAACTTTTTAGTTGTATATCTTTTTTATTTGTATATCTCACGGTGATATAATAAAATACTTAAAAAAATACAAAACACATTTCAGTATTGAACTGCTTTGGCACCTTTATGTGGACCTTTACTGGATCTATGTCTCTGTTTCATTCGTTGTTTTGTAGTTGAACCATCAGCAAATTGTATGGATTAGCATAGTGTTATTATAAATCATAAAATTTCAGTTTTACAAATAAATGTCTTTTATGATAAAAAAATAAAATATATATTCAAAATAAAATATGTATTGTCCTATAAAAAAGAAAAAGAATAAATCAATAAATCAAAAAAAATATTAAATTAATGTTTAAAAAAACAAAATAAATGAATAAACTGAAAAGTCAAAGTCTTCCATTTCCCCCTCAAATTATTAACTACTAGACTGAAATGACTTATATTGGGTGGAGGGTGGTATTTTGAAATATTTTTTTCAGAGCATGCAAGAATGTTTGTGTAAAATGAACCACAACTTGGGTGTGTGAGGAAAGAAATACTAGTGCAAAAAGTTATTATCTTGCTTTATTAAATAAAATGGCCCTTTAGGTCTACCTAGGAGTACTGCACATAGTACTGAATATCTGACTTCTAGATAAGATAGGGATAATGAAACCAAAGAAACCTCTTATTAAGGAAATGTTCAGAGTATGAGAAGAAATTAAGAGTTACAGAATCTAATAATCTGAAATTCCATGTTGGATGGATAATTTTAGGGCTTGCTAACCATAGAGACTATGTGTTAGGAAGAGGGTATGAAGAGAGTGAATACCTTATCACTCAGGTCAATACAGAGAAGCATGTCAGGATGGTAGAAGAAACTTCAAAATATATTTCATTAGCAGTATTTATGTGTGTGCAATGTACATATCATTTTTAATTTTTTTTAAAAATCAGTTTTAATTCATGTAAATGAACTAAAAGAATTATTTATAGCTATGGTCAATAGCCAACTTGTTTGTTTTATCATTCGAATGTGCTCCTGTTAGTAATTGCACGACCTTGAAAACTTTGGCAGATATTTTGACAATTGGGCTCCCTTGAAAATTAAGAAATGCTGTGTGACCAAAAACCCCCAAACATGAACAATTTTGTAATTGTATATCTCACAGTGGTATAATAAAATATTAATTAAAAAAAGAAACAAGTATTACCAGAAATTTCCATTTCTATTTGTCATCCCTTTCTTTTGTTTAAAAATCAATCCTTGATTTTCCTCTACTCCTATGTGTTCCTCACTTTTTGCAGAATCGCTTCTTTGAGAGGTGCAATAATCCTGGTAATGGTTGTGGAAAAAAAATACATTCTGGAATGAAACTAGAGCTAGCATGGAACCATGAACAGGAACTGCGTCTTCCTGGGAGAAAACGGGGCCTTGAACATGAAGAGGAGATGCATCTTTCTGGAGAGGAAATGGGGTCCTTGACAACTACTCTGCAGAGATATTGACTGTTCTGAAAGAAAAGGAGCAAAGAGACCCGTCTCTCCTAAACTACCTGTGGATACAGTTCTATAAATTCTTGTGAAGAAAAGATTGATACTTTGAGAGCAGTAAGGAAAAAAAAGTGTTTGTAGACCACGTATGTGATATTTGTATATATTAACATATTTATATATATGTGTTTATGCCTTGAAATATTCTTCACTAGGCAAATGGTGGAATTCTGGCTACAAATATTGAAATAAGGATTAGTTAATGTCATATACAATCAAAGAGCCCAAAGACTATTATTGTCATTTAAAAGTGATTCTTGAGCAGGAAATACAGTACTGCAGTAGTAATTATCATTTTGATTTATTTACATCAAATTTATGTATCAGATACTGAACTGTAGTGGTCCTATATTACTTACCTATTACTTAAAGAAGTGCTTCAGAGAGAAGTTAAGTCTTATGACTGCCTTCAGTCAAAACCCAGCACTCCTTAGGTGTAAGAAAACCCTCTCCCCTAGATATTTTCAACACACCGCTGAATATGGTGAAGGTCACAGAGCAAGGCACTTAAACCAAAATGAATTTATTATTTGATTTATTCCTATGACTCCTCCCTCTTTCCACTTTCCTTTCACAATTGTCAGACCCATTTCATGGTCCAAAGAGTGTCCTTGCCTGCTCTTGCTTTCTCTCCCACACCCCCACAAGTGAAACTCTTCTGAAAACATCATGATGTTGCTACAGATATTACTCAGCATGTATTTTCCAGCAACACTTTAAGGAAATTTAGAAAGAATCAGAAATAAGATACCAGTATCACTTACTCCATTATTGACTTTCAGAGTACACAGATTATTCTTTCATTGACACTTATGAAGGCCAAAGGAAGTGCAGATGTGGCTTGGCTCTGAACTCAAGAGATCTAACTTATTAGGAGCAAAGGGTGCAGTGGCACTAATATGAAGGAATAAATACTCCTTAGTGTGGAAGTCTGCAGAAGTATTAGCTTCCTAGAATAGTAATTAGGTTATTTAACAGAAACATGGTAACATTTCTTCTATTTCTAGAGCCATTACCAACTGGATCTCATGGGACATCAAAAGATAACATGGCTGCCCACCTATAAGATGGTCAGACTTCTTCATCAAGACCCTGAACAGTTTTTTTTTTTTTTTAAATATTTTATTACACCGCCATGTGATATACAATTACAAAGATGTTCATGTTTGGGTTTCACATACAGTGTTCCAGCACCCATCCCTCCACCAGTGCCCATTTCCCAACACCAATGTCCCCACTTCCCTCCCCCTCCCCAGCCCGCCTATGGCAAATTCTTTATCTCTTCTCTTACACATTGTGGATTGCAATACATACATTCAGAGATCATCATGTATATCTTTTTCCTATATTCAATGCTCAGTTCTAGACTGGTATTATCATTTTTGACAAATATTAGCACACTGTTCTCTTCTCTGTCCTACCCAACCACTGATTCCCACATGTTTGTGGAAGATTCCACCTTTTTTTTTTATTGAAAGATGCTAGGTAGAGCTTTGGTTCTACAGTGTTCCAACACGCACCCTCCGCCCAAACCCATCTCCCATCACCAATGACCCCACCTCCCCCCCTCGCCTCCCGCACCTCAACCACTTGGCGAAGTTCTGTATGTCATTTCTTTCCTCTTTATATCTCCTTCCCAACAAACTTTCCTGCTCTTCGCTGACTGCAATGCATTAAAAGACATTACTGTTTCACTATTTTAGTGGACCCATGGCCGCAAGCGGCCGCGCGACCTGGGCTCGAACTGGCTTTGCTCTGTTGATCTGGTCTGAGGCCGCTTTCGCAGCCGCCCGACAGCAAACATGGTGGCTAGTGTGGTGGGCGAGTCACATCTGGCTGCTTCCGGGACCCTCAGAGGCGACGGCCCACTCCCAAAACCCATCTGCCCTCCTCGGGTTCCATGGTCAGCTAGGCCCGGCGCAGGCCGAGCGCCAGCCTCCCCTAGCCTTCCGTGAGGCCCTGTGCTGGCCCGTGGGCAGCTCGCCGGGCAGGGCCACCAGGGTCCGACAAGATGGAGGGGGAAGGGACGACCACGCCCACTCCACTGACGACTTCCCCGGTGATTCCCGCCTCTTGGAGCCGCCTACCTGGGCTCGAACTGGCTTTGCTCTGTTGATCTGGTCTGAGGCCGAAGACCCTGAACAGTTTGAGGCTCTTCGTTTCCTGGAGCAAGCAGATGTCATTGGGCTACACTAGCACATGACTGGACAAATGGAAATGTTACTGGCCCCTGCTCGAGCAAATCGACAAATAACTGGATGTCAAGTGATCAAGTGAAGTGATGGTAACATTGCATTTATTTTTAATATTTATAAGAAAAGTCGAAAAGTCAAGATTTTCTGAAACACGCTTTAGTGAGAGAGAGAGAGAGAAGTGCCTACTATAGAGGCAGGCAGGTGAGTGTATGGGGAGAGGGAACCTGGGGACATTGGTGGTAGGAAATGTGCTCAGGTGGAGGGATGGTACTGGAACACTCTATGACTGAAAACCAATCATGAACAGCTTTGTAATTGTCTATCTCACCGTGATATAATACAATTTAGATAAATAAATGTGGTCTTGGAGTCTTCAATAAGAAATAAGCATTGAATTTAAGACCAATTTGTTTGATAACCAGAAAGCATAACGCTTTTCCCACATAATCCTAATTCAAATATCACTTGGGTAGTCTTTGAAATAGTCAGTATTTGGAAAATAATGTTGAAGAGATATATACACGTGCAAAAGTGATCCCCGCTTTGATTGGGCATTTCAAAAGCATGAGCATAAGAGAAGCATTGGCATAGATGAAGTTTGATGCTTGTAGCTCTGACAGTGAATAAAGCCCATATTCAGATATAAATTAGCAAACCAAGTTTAATATTAAACTACCAATATCAAAGTTGGGAGGTATTGCAGTAAGCTGTAAAATCATAGTTATAGAAGTCTACAGACAATGGTGTAAATACTTTTCTTAAATTAATCATCATCTTGACTATAATCTAAGATAGTCATTTTTATCTTTATCAAGATATGCATAGACAAACAATTAGGTAAAGGTTTATAAAAACACAGGCAATATTGCTACTAATGTGTAAATATATGCATTAAACACAGACAATGTTGCTACTAATGTAAAGATATGCATTAAACAGGCAATACTGCTACTAAAGTGTAAAGACATGCATTAAACATAGGCAATATCACTACTAATGTGTAAAGATATGCATTAAACAGGCAATGCTGCTACTAAAGTGTAAAGACATGCATTAAACAGGCAATATTGCTCCTAATGTGTAAAGATATGCATTAAACAAAGGCAATATTGCTACTACTGTGTAAATATGCATTAAACACAATCCTTTACTCTTTCCTCGAGTATTTTACATCAAGAATGTAGCTCATACATTATTTTATAGCTAAATGTAAATATAAAAGCAATGAGATTGAAATCATGAACTTTTTGCTATAAAATAGTTGAACAGGTAATACTAAGTGTAAAAAATAAAACAATAATATTTAATTGCATTAATATGAACTGATGATGTAATTTTTTATTGAATCTGTGTATAGAATGATAATTCTAATGACTAATTTAGTAGGTAAGAAACACACTAAAAACTGTAAAATCTACCTTATTGTGAAAAAAGAAAGGAACAGTGGGACTAACTAATTATACCATTATGCAACATTCTGCATCCAAAATATATATGTTGAAAACTGAGCCAAGTAGCACTGATGAATTAAACCACTGGGAAAGGTTATGATTGTACTTACCCACCAAAGGCCTGGAGCGCAGCGAATTTGGAAGCATCCAAATCATTGCCGCTTACTATTCGAGCCTTAAGTGAGAAAGAGGAAACAAAACAAGACAAAACAAATTGGTTTTGAGCATCGCACAGCTGTGTTTATAGCAATCTGGGCCACAGGTCAACTGCACTAGACACGTAACACCTACAATGACAGATGCTAAGCAGGGTCAGCTCCAAGTCAAAGCCGCTATGTTTTTATGCGCTGAGGTTTTGAAGTCAGCTGTCAGCATTGGAACAAAAGCACTGGCAAAACTCGGAATGTTTATCATACTCCAAATACTATAGGCCCTTAAAACTTTGTATGTGCAGTGAAGATCATGAATCGGTCAGGGAGATGATGATCAGCCAGACTTAAGAACAGATGCTGAGCTGGACCGTAGCAGACCCCCTAGGTTGGCAACTATAAGCTTAACAGAGCGCAGCTGGCAAGGTGTGACCCCTTCATAAATGCAACATACTGGGCACACCAATGGACAACCAAAGAATGGAAAGCTGGCATAACATGCATTTTCACAACTGAAACAGAAGAACCAAAACAGGTCTAACATGTCACAAACAAACATGTACAAAAGACAAGATCCCTCAGGAGGGAAGAAAAAGTAGGATTTAAAACCTTTTCATCCATAGCACTGCTATCTGAAAGAGAATCAGGAAAAGAAGGGATACAGGTTAGACGGAATACTTGGCAAATATTTCAGCATATACACACATAATGTTATTATGTTATATTTCTTAAAGATCATAAAAAGAATATTATTTCAAGTTCCAATCACAAAAAAAGAGTGGTCGCTATTTCACGTTATTTTAAGACCTGAAAAATGTCCCAGAATGTTTTGGACGTATAAACAGGGGATTACATAACTTAATGAACGATATTTGCCATTTCCAGAAAAGAAAGTAACTGACATATCAGAAGTCCTGGGATCCACTGGGGCTATCCACTTATCAACTCAACAGACAAATTACAAAACTCTAGACCAGAGTACACCCAATTCTGAAATTGGAGCACTAGCACTAGAAGTAAATAGAGCTTCTCATATCTTGGATCTCAAAAAGCTAAATGACTAAATATGCCCTCTTGCAAATAAGGGGAAGAGTGCCTGATTAAGTGAGCATGGGAGAAGTGAATCACAAATCCACGTCAGCTGAGGGTTCTTCAAATTAATCTGGTATTATCAGTGAGTTGAGTTGAATAAAACAGGGTGGTAGTCTGATCAAAACTTCGCAAGGGCAATGTAGTCTTTTTTTCTTTTCGGTTTATGGGCTACACCTGGCTGTGCTCAGGGCTAACTCCTGACTCTGTGTGCAGAGCTCACCGCTGACACTTTTGGAGACCATGTGGGGTTCTAGAAACAAATCCAGATCAGTTGTATATAAGGCAAACACCTTCCACACTATACTATCTCTCTGGATCCCATCAAGTTCAATTTTAAAGAAGTTTCAGGTTTAAAACTTCTTAGGTCCATAGCTAAAGAATCCAGGTAAATGAACAACGGCTCAACAAAAATTTAACACAGGTCTATATATATATGGCAATTACTATATGGTACAATTTTATCTTTCACAGTATTATTGTTCTTAAAATTATTAATTTGTTTTCATACTAGCATAAACCTAGATGATAAACTCTATGAACGAAGTCAATAGAATACAAGACTCGGCATGACTCTTGATTCATCTACTCAAACCCTCAATCGAATCTGAGACAGCATGAGTCTTGAATGCATCTAGTCAAACCCCTTGTCTTCACAGATGAGCTCCTGAGATTGAGCACTTTCATAAGGTCATGTTCCTCCTTACTAACCTCTATGGTTAATTATCTAAAATGCATTTGTTTTCTTGTCTTATTAAAGGCTTATTAATTATCATAACTAAATAAATTGCAGAAGACCTTACAGATTCTACAATGTCCTGTGCTTAAAAAAAACTCTTTAAAGCAAATAAAATACAATGAAAAATTAGCATAGCCACAAATAATGTTTAAACCATAAAATAGTGCTAAATATCACAAACATATAAAATGAAATTTAACAATATCACACATGGGGCAGAGCTGTTCCTTGCTCTCCCTGTGCACAGCCGTTCATAAGGCAGTGGGGAGGCATGGCGGGGGTCTAGCCCTGGGCCACCACCTCGGCAGAGCCTCACAACAAGCCAGACCACCCCTCCCTCACTCCACGGGCGCTGCCATTTTCCACTTTTGGACTTCCCTCTCGTCAGAACTCCACCCAGCAGACCAGTCCATCACAGCCCGGATCATCGACACCCACCGTGAAGCAGTTTTTTCTCAATCCGGCCCAGGTATGCTGGTCCAGAGACTCTCACACATGGGGCAGAGCTGTTCCTTGCTCTCCCTGTGCACAGCCGTTCATAAGGCAGTCGGGAGGCATGGCGGGGTCTAGCCCTGGCCCGCCACCTCGGCAGAGCCTCACAACAAGCCAGACCACCCCTCCTCACTCCACGGGCGCTGCCATTTTCCACTTTTGGACTTCCCTCTCGTCAGAACTCCACCCAGCAGACCAGCCCATCACAGCCCGGATCACCGACACCCACCCTGCAGCAGCTTTTTCCTCAATCCGGCCCATATATGCTGGTCCAGAGACTCTCACACATGGGGCAGAGCTGTTCCTTGCTCTCCCTGTGCACAGCCGTTCATGAGGCAGTCGGGAGGCATGGCGGGGCCAGCCCTGGCCCACCACCTCGGCAGAGCCTCACAACAAGCCAGACCACCCCTCCTCACCCCACGGGTGCCGCCATTTTCCACTTTTTGGACTTCCCTCTCGTCAGAACTCCACCCAGCAGACCAGCCCATCACAGCCTAGGTCGGCGTGGCGCAAGCGGCCACGCGGTTCATCAATAAATGCTTTATTTGGAGGTGTTTAAAAGAGTTTGCCTCCCGCTCGGCCAAGCCTGGCAAGCTTCTCGTGTTGTATTTGATATGCCAAATTCCAGTAACAATTATATTAGGTCATTCCCATGACCTGATATAATGGTTTGAGGCTCTTTATGTTCCTGTAGCAAGCCGATGCCCCTAGCTCTACTGGCATGAGACAGGACATATGGAGATATTACTGGTGCCCGCTCTAGCAAATAGATGATCAACGGGAAGATCGTGATCGTGAACAATATCAAAATTGGAATATATATTTATAATAAAGTCTATCACAGTTGGAGCAAAATCTTAGTGCCGTAAAATGATAGAAATTGATCAAAATATTATATCTGAAGTTCAACAGATACAAATGGTGATTTGATACATTTTGGAAACCTCTTAGTAGGACTGAAGTAAACTACTTTTTTAAATGATGCTTTCAGAGTCATCACATATTAGATGTTTTGAGAATTCCTGTTAATTTTAAAATTAAAACAGGAATCTGGAAATAGTTCAGCGGGTCAGTCTCTGGATTTGCATGTGGCCAGCTTCAGTGAGATACTCAGTATCCCACAAGGTCCCAAAAGCCTGTCTGGAGTAATCCCTCAGTGCAGAACCTGTAAGCTCAGGGCACCAACAGATGGAGACCCCAAATGGAAAAAAATAAATTAAATTAAAACAAATATCCCCAGCATCACATTCTAACTCTTTCTCTAAAAATATGTAATAGAAATGGGTGAAAATGATGATCTAAGTGGTAGGATACAAAATTCCTAGTTTCAGAAGTTACTGTATTATACGCAGACATGAATTCCATACAAATCTATTAGGGTTAATAACCTATACCTATTTTGTACGTGAATCTATAAGCAAACACAAATAAAGAGAAATAAGGTTATTCACTACAATATTATACCCCAGCAATAACTTGTTCATAAAATAATGACATTAGATTTCATTTCAATTTGACTCCATCTCCCTCTTCTTTATGAAAATTCACTGAATAAAGATAATTGTTTTCAATTATTTTTCAGATATTAAGTCTGGTTAAAATAGTTTAACTTCTCATTTATCAATGCAGAGTGTATCTTTCATTTAGTCAATAAATATAGTTTCAGCCATCATTGACAAGTCATGTCATCATTTTGGCATATTTTCCTCTGCTATATTTTTTTGCCTTGAAACTTTGGAAAAGCATGGATGTAATTCACTAATCCCTTTGCAAAATTCACCAGTTACCCATATGCCCATGACATAAAATCAGATCCATATCCAATCAGATTTACAATTCACTAGTCCTAATACTCATCCTACAAGGGCCACAATTAAAATTCTTTTGAAGTCTGTGCATCTTTGTACTTTTAGCCTCTTTCCCTTAAATCCAGAAACTCTCTTCTCATCTATTTTCAATCTCTGAAATTAATTTAGATCTTTGTAGTCTATGGTTAGACATCGCACAATCCTTTTAACTAAACCTCATCGTTTATTACTTTCTTATCGCTGACTTCCGTTAGGCCTATGTTTCTTGATAAAAAGTCAAATTTAATGTTTTATTCTACATTCTGAGGGAATAAGTATATTACTAAATTTCTAAAACATAATAAAAAATCCATAAATATTTTCTGGACATTGAATAAATGTCCAAAATTAATCTAGCTAACTTCATAGATTATCTAAAAGATTGGGTAAAATAAGCATTTTGATATTTGATATAGAATATGAATCAATTTTTCACAGATAAATTTGATAGCTAAAGTTATTGAGGAAATTATTATAACTTTGAATCATCCTAGATTCATGTGTAATATATTAATAAGTACAAGTTAGATATATGAAACTTTTAATTGATCATGAGACAACCTGAGTGTATTTTCTGTGTGTAAGGCACTTGACTTGCATGTGTGGATCTAGGTTCAATCACTGGAACCATATGGTTTCCTAGTCCCTGCCAGGAATGATGTTTGAATCCCAAGTACAGAAGCAGGAATAAGTCTTGAGTACCACCAGTTTGGGCTCCCAAACATACACATATGTGTGTTATATACATAAATTTGTATGCATATACATATATATATATATGTTGAAAGAGAGGAAATAGTCATGAGGCTAGTCTAAGCAGGTAATAAAACTGAAACAGCTGGAGCAACAGTAGGTCATGGAGGGTGCTTGCCTTGCATGCATCCAACCTAGGGTCGACCACAGCATCCCATTTGGGATTGAATAAAACCCCAAGATTTTTTTGGATTTAAAAAAATCCCAAGTTTTATTATTAATTAAATAAGTTATTAATCAGATACTTGGCCAGGGTATAATTAATTATGCCACAAATCAAAATGCAACAATTAATAATAATGTTCAATATTTATTAAAGTAGTGACTGATAAAGGTTAAAAATCAATAAGGATATAAATTGTAGTAATAATAATTCACATGTCTGTTGTGGTTCTCATAAATCCAATACTGTAATGGTTGATTACAAGAAAAAATGCCTACACTTTTCGGGAAACAGTATTATCTATCTATAGTCTATTTTGAAGAGGAAATTCCTTCATAAAAGGTAATGTTAAGAGATGATTTCCATTATGCATTGAGTTTTGCTTTCCACAATGAGGATTGACTTCTGCTTTTTTTCTATTCAGGGCCAGCCCATAAGTACTCAGGTCTTATTCCTGGTTCTGCACATAGGGATCATTTCTTGCACGGCATGTGGGACTGTATGTGGTGTCAGCATCAAACCTGAGTTGGCCAACTGCAAAGCAAGTGCCTTACCCATTGTACTATCTTGCCAGCTGCGCCTTTTGAAATCTGTATATTGAGAGTAAAGCCCCAGTAGCTAAGACTCTGGGGTTGTTTGAAAATAGAGTTGCTAGACATACATCAGGGACACGCAAATCAAAACAACAATAATATATCATCTCAAACCACAGAGGCTGGCACACATCCAAAAGAGCAAGAACAACCAGTGCTGGCATGGATGTGGGAACAAAGGACCCTCATCCGCTGTTGGTGAGAACGCCATATGGTCCAGCCCTTTTGGAAAACAATATGGACATTCCTACAAAAGCTTGATATTGGGGCCAGAGTGATAGCCCAGCGAGTAGGGCGTTTGCCTTGCATGCGGCCAGCCTGTGCTAGCCCGGTTCGATCCCTGGCATCCCATATGATCCCCTGAGCATCGCCAGGAGTAATTCCTAAGTGCAAAGCCAGGAGTAACACCTGAGCATTGCTGGGAGTGACTCAAAAGCAAAAGTTTGATATTGAGCTCTCATTTGAACCAGAAATACTACCCCTGGAAATATACTGCAGAGACCCAAAAACACACAGCAGAAACACAATCTGCATTTCTATATTCATCGCAGCACTATTCAAAACAGCCAGAATCTGGAAACAACATGAATGGCCAAAAACAGAAGACTAGCTAAAGAAACTATGGTATATCTACACAATGGAATACAAGGCAGTTGTCATAAAAAATGAAATCATAAAATTTACCTGCTAATGGATGAACATGGAGATTATTCTGAGTGAAATTAGTCAGAAGGAAAAGGATGGATATAGAATGACTGCATTCATTGTCACTTGCCACTTGTCACTTGTCTTCCCATTGTTCACCGATTTGCTCGAGAGGGTAGCAGTAACATCTCCATATGTTCTGTCACATGCTAGTGTATCCCAAGGGCATCTGCTCGTTCCAGGAACATGAAGAGCCTCAAGCCATTCCTTCAGATAATGGGAATGAGGTCTATAATTTTACTGGTTTTGGCATATCAAATATGACACAGGTAGCTTGCCAGGCTCTGCCATGCGGGTGGGATACTCTTGTAATGGCCTCTCATGTTATGGATTTATTGATGAACTTCATGTGGCTTTGTGGCCGCGCAAGATGGGGGAAAGGTCAGCTTTTCTGTTGGGTGGAGCTCTGACGAGCTATGGAGTCCAGATGTGAAAAATGGCAGCCCTCATGGTGTGGGTTCCTCTGGCTTCTTGTGAGATTCTGCTGGGATGGTGGTCCAGGGCTAGAACCTGCCTTCCCTCCCTGGGCACCTCATGATCAGCTGGGAAACAGGGAGAGCCAGTAGCAGCTCTGCCCGTGTATCTAAGACTCTGGTCAGGCATACCTGGGCTTGAAATAGACTGCTGTAGGGTGTGACTCTAACTAGCAGGGCTTGTGATCAGGTCTTCTGCTGGGTGGAGGTTTGAAGAGCTGTGGAGTCTGGATGTTGAAAATGGTGGCCCTCATGGTATGGGGTTCCTCTGGCTTCTTGCGAGCCTCTGCTGGGATGGTGGGCCAATCTATCTAATGAATACAGTTAAATCCTACTACTTTATTCATTAGTAGGATGTAGATATATATGCCAGACTAGAACTGAGCATTGAATGTACTCAAAGGGATTTATATATCCCTAAATGTCTCTATGGCAAGTTACAATGTATAAGAGAAGAGAGAGAGTGAGAGAGAAGAACAGGAAAAGTGTCTGCTATAGAGGCAGTCCGGGGAGGTGAGAGGCAATTTGGGGGCATTGGTGGTGAAAATAGGTGGTGGGAACTGGTGGACCAATTGGTGCTGGAACACTGATGACTGATACCAATCATGAACCTCTTTGTAATTGTATATCTTATGGTGGTACAATAAAATCTTTTTAAAGAGACATAGTGAATTAAGATCAGGGTGTACTAATATGCAGTCCTTAACATAGTGTCAGCAACATCCTTTTAGAGGGAAGAGAGGCTTGGAAGCAAAAGCACTTGCAAGAAAATCATCACGGATTTCTTCTTTCACAACAAAGCAACTATCTACCAGAATCTAGAATAGATGTAACAAAGATGCTTCCCAGTGCTTTAGAGAGCCCATTACCCTCATGACACACCTGATCTCAGCTGTCTATTCAACAGAACTGTGAGACAATGCATTGTTGTTTTAAGTTGCTCAGTTTTTTGTACTTTGTTATATAAGCTGTAGCAAATCTGCATTATTTTAAACTCTGAAAAATTCATGTGAATAGATGCATCAAAAATAATTGTCAGGGGAAAGAGTCTTAGTACAATGGATAGGACATTTGTATTCCACAAGCATACACAGATTCAATCCCTAGCCACCCACATGGCCTCCTGAGCACCACCAGAAGTAATCCCAGAACCAGGAGTGATCCCTGAGCATTGCCAGGTGTGATCCAAGAAGCCAAAAAATAAAGAAGAAAAAAATTAAAAGAAAAATATTGGTAAAACGTGCACAATCAAATATAGATGTAGGAATTGGGAATGAAGTCGTCTAAGGTCAATATTCTATAGCACTTAAGTATAATAAGTTACATGATTTACATTGCAGGCAGCCAACTGGTTTGGTCCTGGGCACTTTATATGTTTTCTGAACACAACCAGAGTAACTCTGAGCACAGAATCAGAAGCCACCCATGAACACAGCCAGATTGGCCCACTCTAACATCCCTCATTATGAACCTTGATGCGATACTTTGTATTAAAATAGATTTCAAGATTATATAAAAGGATAAAATGCTTATCCTCTATATACATATGAGATGTATAATGTGTGAGAGATAATGTAGCCTTTATATACTGATATAAAAGGCTACATTTAGTTTTTATGGTTGGTCAAACTTTGTAAAACTTTTAATTATATTTTGAATATTCTCTAATGTTTCCACTCAGAAGTCATATTATGTGTCTGAAAGTTCATTTACAGTTCAGTGACTTACTATCTTTAATATAAGACTAAGGATCACTAACCTATTTTTCAGCAAAATCTTGAGTTAGATTAAAATAAACTTTCAGGGGATGCAATAGTGGAGTGGGTAGGGCATTTGTCTTACACATGGGCAGCCCAGGTTCAGTCCTCATCCTTGGGACCCTATATGGTACCGAGCACCGCCAGAAGTAATTCCTGAGTGCATAGCCAGGAATAACTTCTGAGCATCACTGGGTGTGACCCAAAAAGCAAATAGATAGGATAGATAGATAGATAGATAGATAGATAGATAGATAGATAGATAGATAGATAGATAGATAGATAGATAGATAGATAGATAGATAGATAGATAGATAGATAGATAGATAGATACTTTCAATGAGTTTATCCCTTTACTGTCTCAAAATTCCACTCAAGTTATTTTAAAAAATTGAGACAAAATAATTTCTTTTTTATCTTTAACACTGTGATTAACAAAATATATTTTTCACAATACAGTTATTAGAAACATTCATCTTTCAACCAATCCCACCACTAGTGTGCTTCCATCACCACCAAAGACTCTCATTTCCCACCTACACTCCATCCCCATGCCTGTTCCCCTATCCAGCACTAACTATATTTACCAATACAACCCATATATGGGAATGGTATTCATAAAGTCATGACTTTTTTCTGGGTGCACAAATCTGGCCTGTTTGTTTTTTGCATTCTTTCAGAATTTTGAGAACATAGTGGGTTTCTACTAGTTAACCTCAACCCCACTTCCACAATAAGTATTGTCTGCACCCACAGACAATACTTATTTCATTTTTTTTCAAACTCTGATTCAGTCTATCCTAAGCATACACTGAATAATCTATTCAATATTGCTTGTTGGAGTTATTTCTCTAAATATGGTTGATAAATATATTCTTAGAATAAAGTCAATGAAGATTTTAAACCTCACAATGGACCCATTGTGTTATTTGAGCCCACTGTTTAAGAAATTAAGAATATGTTCCTACAGAAAGATACCGTGACCACAAATTTGTGATTGTATGTACCATACTTGATTCTATGAAAGGTGATGGGATACTGGCACATCAGTATACTGGACTTTGAGATATCACTGTCTTCCCGTTCATCGTCGATTTGCTCGGCGGGCACCAGAAACATCTCCATATGACCTGTATCATGCAAGTAGAGCCAAAGGGAACCTGCTTGTTCCAGGAACATAAAGAGCCTCAAACCATTCCATCAGGTCATGGGAATGAGGTTTATAATTGTTACTGGTATCTGGCATATAAAATTCAACACGGGTAGCTTGCCAGCTCTGCCGTGCAGTTAGCATACTCTTGTAGTCATCTCAAAATCCAGCATTTATTGATGAACCGCATGGCCACAAGCGGCTGGTCTTGTGATAGGCTGGTCTGCTGGGTGGAGTTCTGACGAGGAGGAAGTCCGGATGTGGAAAATGAAGGTCCTCATGGAGTGGGGGTCGTCTGGATGGTTGTGAGGCTCTGCTGGGATGGCGGGCCAGGATTAGAACCTGCCATCCCTCCCAGGCACCTCATGAGCGGCTGGGCACAGTGAGAGCCAGTAGCAGCTCTGCCCCATGTCTGTCTCTGGATCAACATACCTGGGCCGGATTAAAAAAGACTGCAGCAGGGTGGAGATATCATGTGGCGCAAAAAGCGGACACGCACCATAGGAAGGGAATGGCAGCAGCTCTGCTGTTTGTCTGTGTCTCTGGATCATGGCCTGTCAGCCTGATTATATTGGGGAGGGGAGCTATTCATAATACAGCAAGTAGGCCATTTGTATTGCATGGTCAACTGGCAATTGATCCCTGGCATCCATATGGTCCCCTGAGTCTTCCAGGAGTGATTCTTGAGCACAGAGCCAAAAAATAAGACCTGAGTATCACCAGGTTTGGCTCAAAATCAAGCACCACTGAATCTGCGGGTGATGAGCAGTCTGTATGGCTCTGAATCTATAACCAATGAAGTGCCAGATAAAAATGAAGTTCAACAGCCCAGTGTTACAGTGCACTCCTCTAGAGCCTATGAAAAAAAAATGTTTGCAAAGCCT
Source organism: Cryptotis parvus (assembly GCA_021461705.1). Classification (NCBI taxonomy): domain Eukaryota; kingdom Metazoa; phylum Chordata; class Mammalia; order Eulipotyphla; family Soricidae; genus Cryptotis; species Cryptotis parvus. Next base: position 4,722 of record JAJIBD010009415.1, on the reverse strand, counting down.
TCCCAGGACTATACAGTGAACAGTTACAGCCTAGGATTTGGGAAAGAGCTTTAGCAATGGACTCTCTAGTACTGAAAATGAGCACAGATACCCCCCAACCTCTAGTTATCTATAGCAGCAGCATTGCCTTTGCTCTTGGACTTACAGGCCAAAAGCCCCATTCCCCACTGCTTCGTCCTTTTCCCCAGAGAGTAGTTTCCATGACACTACTTTCCATGACACTAGTTTTCCATGCTGATTCAATAGAAACCCAGCATCCAAAATCAACACCAGCGTCCAAGCCTACACCATACTCTGCAAACTTCAACTCTAACACAAGACTGTTACATAAGGACTAGGAAGAAAAATTAGTTGGACTATTTTACACCAAAAACTTTAAAATTTCAAACAGCAGTCAGAATTTCAATCTAGTTGATGGATCAATATGAAACTCTAAAAAATATTCCTAAGACACAGACTAAGTAAACACCCTGAAACCTTAATTTAAAACAAAACTCCTCAATAAATTTCAATAAAATTAGGAAAATTTTGGATTAAAAAAGAGAATCCAGCATTGGAGACATAACTAAAAGGAACTGAGTGCATACTCAAACCCTAGGTTTAAACATCACAGAACATCACTGTTGCACTCTCCCACGGCAATTCAAGAGACAGATACCTAAGCACTAATCTTGGAAGAGGGCATAAACACTACTGGATGTGACCCTCAAAAGATAAAACAAAAAAAAACAAGATAACTTTAATATGGAGTAAAATAATCCATACAAAAATCACTACAGGTAAGGACTTTATGTAATAGAGGGGACCAGAGCAACAATATAACAAGTAAGGTTCGATCCCCAGCACTCAATAGAATGCCCCCAATATCAAGAGTGATCCCTGAATATAGAGTCAGGAGTAAGCATGATATCCACTGGTGTGCCCTCAAAATTTATGCGGATAGAGGGGCCGGGCGATAGTCTAGGCAGGTAGGCCGTTTGCCTTGCACACGGCTGGCCCATGCTGGCCAGGGTTCGATCCCTGGCATACCATATGGTCCCCTGAGCACTGCCAGGAGTAATTCCTGAGTGCAGAACCAGGAGAAACCCCTCAGCATTGCCGGGTGTGACCCAAACATGCAAAACTTTTTATGCAGATAGAGAGATAGGAAGATAATATAATAAAAATATAGCTAAAGAACTCAATAGCAGCAAGAAGTCGATGTCTGAACAAGACTGAGAAAAGGAGAGATGGGTGCTGGAATACCGCATGGCTGAAACCCAAACATTTTTGTAATTGTTAAAAAAATAATAAAATAAACTTTAAAAAGTATTCCAAAAGACCAGAAAAGACTAAATATTAAATAAAGCTAATATAAAGATGTATGAGGAGATATCAAGAAGAAAAAACTACATCATAGAAGTTACAGAAGGCAAAAGAGAGAGGACTGGGGGCAAAAGTCTGAATGAAAAGCAATTGCTCAAAATGACCCTATGCTGAGAAAGAGATGTCGTCTAGACATGAATGCTCAGACACTGAAAAAATTAATTCAAACAGATTCCCACAAAAACACCTTTAAAATTAAAGTAGAAAAATAAATGATAAAAGAAAATCTGAATAAAACAAAAAGAGACAAGCAGAAACTACATATAATTATCCCCTCATAAGAATAACCAATTTATTCATCACAAGATACTTTACAGTATCTATTTATACTGTAACAAGGAATTAAATAGTCAGGATGTCACTGGAAAAAAGCCAAAAATATAAACTACCCATGTAGGTTATCAATCAGATAAATAAAAGAGTGATAAAACATATTTTCTGGTCACATGACATTTTAATCAATCATTATAATCAAATTATGTCAGTCCAATAAAAACTATAGCAAATTATTTTGTATACAAAAAGCATCTTCACTGTAACTGTGAAATAAAAATATGAAACAGATATATAGAAGGGAAAGAAAATAATCAAACAAAATTTCGAGTATAATTAATCCATAAGCAGAAACAGAAACAAATGGAAAGTGGCAACAGAAATTTACCAAAAGAAAAGAAGATAAGTTTTAAGTAAGTTCAATATATCAAAATGTGAATGGTCTAAATTTACCAATGGAGTTTGATGGATAAAACAGTATCATTGTATCACTGTATCACTATCTTCCCATTCATCATTGATTTGCTCCAGCGGGCACCAGTAACATCTCCATATGACCTGTCTCATGTTAGTAGAGCCCAAGGGAACCTGCTTGATCCAGGAACATAAAGAGCCTCAAACCATTCCATAAGGTCATGGGAATGAAGTCTAAAATTGTTACTGGTATTTGGCATATCAAATACAACATGGGTAGCTTGACAGGCTCTGCCGTGCGGGTAGCTTACTCTTGTAGTCATCTCTAAATCCATCATTTATTGAAGAATCGCTGCTGTTGCGGCCGCGTGCGCGTGGCCGGGCTGTGATAGGTTGGTCTGCTGTGTGGAGTTCTGACGAGAGGGACGTCCAGATGTGGAAAATGGAGGCCCTCATGGAGTGGGGGTCGTCTGGCTTGTTGCAAGGCTCTGCTGGGGTGGCGGACCAGAGCTAGAACTCGCCATCCCTCCTGGGAGCCTCGTGAGCGACTGGGCACAGGAAGAGCCAGTAGCAGCTCTACCCCATGTCTGTGAGTCTCAACAGAAACAACAGTAAACAAAACAATATCCACTGTGCTATGCAGGCAGGGTCTTACAGTGGATCAAAGGCCAGAATGACAGCATATTTTCTGGTTTCCATAAACAACTTGTTCTTGAGGGGAAAAAAGCTGAGGGAAAGCTTTACTCCTCCAGGCATTAATGTTTTCTTAAAAAATGTTTAACCTATCTGATATCAATTTAAGACAGACAATTTGGAAACAAAATAACCCATTGCCTGGACTTTCCTAGTACGGAATTAGCATGACATTCCAATCCCTTCTGTAGGCAGATCCAGTGTCCTTCAATCAGCATGAAACATCTAGAGAAGGTAACTCTTCACACATGTAGCCATTAACAACTTAAAGGGTGAAATCTCTGGCAGAGGGATGTTACATGCAGAGAAATGAGGAGGGGATGGTAATGAGTTTTTGGAGAAATAAAAACTTGGGAAGAAATTGCCCATCCCAAAATTGTCAAAAGTATGAGGAAAATACCCCTTTGAGGAACAAACCCTAAACTGTTTGGAAAGGAAACTTTATGGTAGCCAAGATATACAGTGGCCAAAATATAGAAAAGGCCAAATACCCAAACAGAGAATGTATAAAGGGTATGAAATATGATAGAATATTACTAAGCTATTAGAAATCATTAGTGTCTTCTGCTACAATATGGATAGAACTAGAGAGTAGCCATGCTGAATGAGTTAAGAATGGAGGCATTGAAACAGGAAGACATCAAGACAGGATGATCTCACTTATACGTGGTACATAAAGAGAAATGAAACCAGTGGCTTGCCTGGGAGAGGCTCAAGTCTTACCTAGCGGGATAGAGTCCAGAATTCATTCTCAACAATGCCTGAGACCCTACTACAGCTTCTGAGCACACATTCCTTCCAAATTTGAGCACCACCAAGTATCACTGGAAGTAGTAAGTGCCATATAAAGAAAAACAAGAAATAGATACTGTCCAATAAATTCCATTGCCTGGACTCAGAAGTGAGGGTACAAAACAAGGGTGGTAAAGTGACCCTAAAAGTAGATGTAGTACTTACACATCTGTAAACCAACATTATATTCATCAAAAGAGAATTCGTTAGATTTCTTTTTTTTTTTTTTTGATTTTTGGGTCACACCCGGCAATGCACAGGGTTACTCCTGCCTCTAAACTCAGGATTTACTCCCTTGGCATGCTGGGACCATATGGGATGCCGGGAAATAGAACCCAGGTTGGCCACTTGCAAGGCAAATGTCTTATCTGCTCTGCTACTCGCTCCTGCTAGACTTCTTTAATCTGATATCATTCAATATGAATCTCTCACTGGGGATATTTACCTGAAAACAGATTTCTGTTAGTTGGGCTACACCATGCCCTAATGGCTCTGGGTGTTTGCTGTTTGCTATTTATAATCCTTTAGGTCCGGCTTTCTACTAAAGATATCTCTTTTGTGTAACATTGATAGAGTGTGTGGCAAATACAGGCTAGTCAGTTTGGCTCAGTAATAACTCCTGGATTCTTATCATGATTTCTACTATCACTTGAATCCCAAGTATTCATCGATTTGCTCTAGCGGGCGCCAGTAATATTTCCATTGGACCTTATCACGTGCCAATGTAGCCCAATGGCATCTGGTTGATTCAGGAATATGAAGAGCCTCAAACTGTTCCCTTCAGGGTCTTGACAAGGAAGTCTGACCATCTTAGAGGTGGGCGGCCACGTGATCTTTGACATCCCGTGGGATCCAGTCGGTAATGGCTCTAGTCCAGCAGTTGTCTCCAAATCGGGATTTCTACTATAGCACCCAAGAATATTTAGATAATATTTCCTCATATCCCCAATAGGTACCTTTATGGGAGTGGACAGTACCAGGAAGAAACATCTTGGCTATGAGATAGGACACTTTCAGAAACAGCGTTGCAAAATGAAAAGTGGGTATTAGGTATATTTCTTTTACCAGCCCCTTTAGGTGTTTGCTAAAGAGCTGTTCTGAGAAGAAGACAACATTGTTGACCTAAGAAATTAGCATAAATTAAGACCTGGGTCAGAGGTGTGGTTTACTTTAAGATTTGCATAA
>JAJIBD010009414.1:0-30433 GCA_021461705.1 Cryptotis parvus | reverse complement strand
GGGTGTCCCTGATAACAAGCTTTTATTTGGGGTGGGAACTTAAGGATAAATTGCCCATCTCTGCAGAAGCCCAAAGTCTTGAGAACTACTTCCTTTTTGAGATGCAAATCCTCAGCTCTTTGGAAATGGAGAAGAGGAGGCTCTACCAGAAGGGTGAATGCCTCAGAAAAAGAGGGAATCTAAATGTCCAGTTTAAAATATCAAAGATTTTAATCTAAATGTTCTGTTAAAATATCAAAGTAGGGCCTGAGCGATAGCCCAGCAGGTAGGGTGTTTGCCTTGCATGCGGCTGGCCCATGCCAGCCTGGGTTTGATCCCCAGCATCCCCATATGGTGCCACCACCACCGCACCGCCAGGGTAATTCCTGAGTGCAGAGCCAGGAGTACCCCTGAGCATTGCCGGTGTGACCCAAAAAAGCAAAAATAAATAAAGAAATAAAATAAAATATCAAAGTATCATCTGACTTTCCTAGGACAAAACCCAGATTGATTTGCATATATGCACCTAACCCCAGGTCTAGACAATGTGGAGGAACTGAATATAATCTTCTCCCAACAGCCATTGGCAATCCCCACCCTGTCCTGCACCTTCACTCCTGGCTCGCCCTGGGTACACTCCTGTCTGGCTCAGGACCATTTGGGTACCTGGTGGAAGCAAGCATACTATTGCATGGGAAGTCCCCCCTCGTTCTCTCTCTCACACTTACATTTCTTCATATCTTTCTAAATTTGTTTAAATAAAAACCATTTTATTTCATTATTCAGCTTCCTCTCGAAATTCTTTTCTGTGAGGGAAAAAAGGTAATGGACCTGTAAAGTCTCTCTCTTTACTTTAGGACTTTTTTTCATGCAAATAGCAATTTCTGGGTTCCAGCCAGAGTCCATAGCTCTCCTCCTGTATATCCATGCTGGCACAGATATTCTGAACAGACCTTAACACTGACCTATGACAGGGCTCTCCCTGGGTGGCTAAGGTAGGTCTTGCAGAGAGATGAAAATGCTCTACTAAAGGTGCCCTTCCTCACGCCCCACTTTAACAACCGCCTACAACACTTTTATAGAAATACAGAAATACACATATATACTCTAAAATCACTATGTTTTTCATTTGAATGCTAAGAAGACTTGCTAAAAGAATTGCATGGGAAGAGCCAACATGAAGATTGCACAGAGCTACTAAATCCAAGAGAAAATTAGTTCCTGGGTAGTATTATGAGTTATAAGTCTTCACCATAAACTTTCCTCTAAGAAATATCTCTGAACAAAAAAAAAAAATTAAAAAAAGGGAAAAGAAATAAAAGAACCTACCATGGAGGCGGGTGGGGGAGGGGGGAGGGAACCGGGATGTTGGTGGTGGGAGATGGGCACTGGTGGAGGGATGGGTGCTGGAACATTGTATGACCAAAACCCAAATATGAACTTTGTAATTGTGCATATTTTCAATTGTATATCTCACGGTGGTATAATAAAATATTTTTAAAAAATTAAAAAAATAAAAAAAGAAATATCTCTGAACATTAAAGTCATGCAAATATATGTATATATCATACTATATATATTACATAGTGTATATATAATGTATATAGTGTATATATAATGTGTGTATTATATAAGTCCGTATATACATTATATACATATAGTATATGTGTATATGTATAATACATAACTCCACCCAGCAGACCAGACTATCACAGCCCGGATCATCCACAGCCACCCTGCAGCAGTTTTTTTTTTTTCAATCCGGCCCAGGTATGCTGAACCAGAGACTCTCAGACATGGGGCAGAGCTGCTACTTGCTCTCCCTGTGCCCAGCTGCTCGTGAGGCACCTGGGAGGCATGGCGGGTTCTAGCCCTGGCCTGCCACCCCAGCTGAGCCTCACAACAAGCCAGACCACCCTCCCACTCCATGGGGCCCGCCATTTTCCACATCCGGACTTCCCCTCTCGTCACAACACCACCCAGCAGACCAGACTATCACAGCCCTGGCTCGCGCTGCCACTAGCGACTGTGCGGTTTATCGATAAATGCTTTATTTAGAGGTGACTTCAACAGTATGCCACCCACATGGCTGCAAGCCTGGCAAGCTGCTCGTGTAGTATTTGATATGCCAAATACCAGTGACATTTATATTAGGTCATTCCGTGACCTAATATAATTGTTTGAGGCTCTTTATGTTCCTGGAGTGGGCGGATGCCTTTGGGTTCTACTAGCATGACACGGGACATATGGAGATATTACTGGTGCCCGCTCTAGCAAATAGATAATTAACGGGAAGATAGTGATAGTGATAGTGATGTAAATATTCAGAGATATTTCTTTAAGCAAAGTTTGATCTGGAGACTTATAATTCAAAATTCACCAAGCAGCTTATTTTCTATTTGATTTAGTAGCTCTGTGAATCTTCATATTGGCTCTTCTCACGCAATTCCTTCAGCAAGTCTTTTCAGAGTTCAAATGGAAAACATAGTGATTTTAGAGTGATGCAAAGCGGCTGTTTCTCCCAGTCTCAGTAAATCTTCATTACTGTTGCACTCTTCATTATTGTTAATAGACAAAACACTATGACCTGGAGAATAAGAATAGAGGCTCTGTCCCTATCTGTGTAAAAGAAATCAATTTCACTTTTCTCAATGTTAATGATGGAGGATGTTTTGTTGTTATTGTTCTAAAAGAAAAATAGAAGGGCTGTAGAAATAGCTCAACAGGTTGGAGTACCTGCTTTGCATGCAGAAGCCCAAGTTCAATCCCTAGTATTGCATAAATTTCAAGAAGTACTACCAGAGGTGATCCCAGACACCAAGTACCAACGCAGTATTGCTGGTTGCCCAAACCCATAATGAAAGTAAGTAATATAGGCAAGTAGATATAAGGCAAGCAGGAGAAGGGGAGGGCCCCTTGCAAATGGAATTTCTGAGAAGTAATAAATCTAAATGTCCTTGATTTCAGATAGGGAAGGGCCATGGCAATGCAGTTCCTTTGAAGTAATAAAACCAGTAGCACATAGGGTGGCAAAACCCACCTTGCAAACACAAGAACTAAGGTCTAATAATACTTCACCTCGTACCCACAGACCCAGAGAAGAGCCCCTTGAGAGACGCTCCAGTGGGAACACAGACCAGGAAAGGAATTTCCAGGACTCTCAACCACTCCTAACCATAGCCCCCTTGGCAACCACCTAAGCAACAGCCTCTTATCTAAGTAGAAGATCCCTGTGGCAGACTGGAGAAACCTTATAAAACCCACCTTGAACAAAGGAAGTGCACATGTATGCTATCTGAGCCCACCTACTGCTTGTGCCCATGTGGCCAAGCACATGTGGTGCCCAAGCACACAACTCCCTTCTTGAGATGTGTGCTGTGGTTCCTAAGGCCTTTGGAGAAACCTACACGTTCTCTTTAGCACAGTATTGTCTCTCCCGTATCTCTCCCTCCTCCCCTTTCCTACAAGTCTCCAAATAAAATCTGTTTTTACTTCACTGCTGTCTATTACTGAAATTCTTTTCTGTGAGAGAGGGAAAAGACCTGGAAAGGCTGGGTAAGGCCTAGGAGTAGCTTTCCTTTCCTAAAAAAAAAAGCAATTCCTTTCTCCAGCCTGAGTCCACTGCTCCCTGAGAAATTTGGGTGGTAGGAATCAACTCCTGTGCTGAGCAAACCAAGCAGATTTCAGGTGTGGCTTGACACCACCTGGTGGAGCTGGTAGGCTCTGGCCTGTGCCACACAGGGGCGCTACTGTAGACTTTACCAGTCCTAGCTAGCCTTCCCAGCTGACCCAAGGTGGTGAAGGTGGATCAGGAGAAGTGACCATCTCTCTCCCTTTGCTTCTCATAAGCCACCAAAGGGGGACCATCAACTTCAGAAGAAACTGAAAAAATAGAATTCCTAGAAGATGCCCTTGGACTCTACCTGCAAGAGACAGGACATATGGAGATGTTACTGGTGCCCGCTCGAGCAAATCGAAGATGAACGGGAAGACAGTGATACAGTGATATGTAGGAAAGTAACCAAGTCCATTAGTGTTCTGTCTACTTTTTTTTGTTTTTTAGATGATCTTCTATTCCTTCTTTGTTTACCTGTCTGCTTTTGGGGCCATACCTGGCTTTGCTCAGGTCTTATGTCTGATTTTGCACTCTAGAGATCACTGCTGTCAGGCTCTGGGAACCATATGGTATGTTGGGAACCAAATCCAAGTCTGAGACATGTAATGCAAGCATGCTACCTATTATGCTATCTTTCCAGCTCCTCTGTATTCATTTCTACCTGAACTCCTCAATAGTTACTGGTTTAATACTGTAAAATCAACTTCTTCCTGCCCCTGGAAGTGTTGCAAGTGTGGCTGTGGTGCCTGACTGTGTCAGCAGGTGGCAGAGAAGACAGGGCTTGTCTACACCCAGGGTTCTGCCCTGTGGGCCCTGGATGGTTGATGGTCTGACATAGAAAAAGACTGTGTCCCCTGGGATGACCCCAGTGCCACGGCAGAGCCTGGCAAGCTACTTGTGTTGTATTTGATATGCCAAATACCACTAACAATTATAGACCTCATTCCCATGACCTGATGGAATTGTTTGAGGCTCTTTATGTTCTTCGAGGGAGCAGACGCCCTTGGGCTACACTAGCATGTGACAGGACATATGAAGATATTACTGGTGCCTGCTCGAGCAAATCGATGAACAACAGGAAGACAAATGATACAAGTGAAGTGATAAATATTTTCTCTTATGCTGCCACAATCATCATGGGACTAACTAGATCTTACCAGTATATTTACCTGACTATGTTGGATCTCTAAGTAATTAGACCAGAGAGAAATGCTGTTTGCCTCCAAGCAAGCAAGCAAGGCTCTTAATAAGTCTAATGTCTAATATACAAAGCAACTCTGAAGTAAAGATGAGACTTTCGTGCAGGCTTGGAGAAATGTATCTGTAAGATATTCATTCATTGGCAAAGATAAATGTCCCTCCTCCAAACTACCCTGCAGGGCTGCTTCCAAGGCAAATCTTAGCTGAGTAGCATTAACATCTCAAAGGACTTAGTCGAGGTCCTGGGAGAAATTACCTGAATGGAATTGAGCCTGACTGCTTTTCATTGGATAAGGCTATCTGTGTTGCAGGGATATAAAACTGTAGCCTGCTTTCTTTCGCTCCTTTGCCCTTTTTTTGCCTTTGCCTCCTCACCCTCTCTTCTCTGTTCTCCCTGTTGGACCTTAACACATGGTGGCAGCCATCTTGGCCTACATGTGCCTGGGACCCAACTGGGAACCCTAAGTCTGGGGATTTCCTGCTACAAATTTGTATACCCAGAACAAGCAGAGTAGAGCCTTTGAAACTTCATTGAATTCCTGCATCTTTCTCTGTATGCCGACTGCCAATTCTCTGGGGCATAAGGGGGACCCCTAAACTGCTCCCAGATTTTTCTGGGCACCCACCAGCTGTACCCTGACAGTATCCCTCCACATTCATCCACACAAACACACACACATACAGACCAGGAAGACAAAGAACTGTAGCTATTTTGTTTACTGCAGTTCTCAGTGTTTAGTGCAATACATGCCAATAGAGTACACTCAAGAAATGTTTGTCTCACAAAGAATTTGCTTTCCCAGTGTAAACAGTTACTATTTGATTTATCAATAATGTTAATGTTATAAATAGACCCCTTGAATATTTTGTTGAAATCCTCCTAAAGTACATCATCTAACTCTCTTCTAGTAAGTAAGTTGGTATACAAACAACCATGTTGACTCATGACTATTTGGAGCACAATTCACTTTCTTCTTTCAACTGCTTTCAGTTAAGCTTAGGGCAGGGTATAGGAGTATCTTCTGCATATTAATACTACAGATTCTTTCTTTACCTTTTCTCTGAGTAGGTAGAAAATAAGATCACAGGAGAGGCAAAAGTGTTAATGGGTAGAGGATGTAACACAAGTCATAACAACTGGGTACACCAAATGTGTTAAGAGTTGCAAAGATTGCAATGCCTAATAGAAGAATCAGCACTGTCAGCATCAGTAAATTAAAATTGGAAGGATGAGACACTGTTGTCCCTGTTCTGCTGAGTGCCAGCCCCACTTGCTAATGTGCAATCTCTCTATACTTAGTATGGAGACTATACAGATTGATTCAGGGAGACTCATTATGTACTGAGCACTCTTGTCAAATGTGTCTCAAGAGTATTTTTCTGGCAGCATTTGATGCTTTTGAAAACTTAATGGATTTAACAAGGCCTCCACTTCTCCTGTCTATTAGCATCATTCACATTTTTAGCAATTAAATTTCTTGTGATGTCTTTCTCTTCTGTGATGATGAATTGTAACGTGATAAGTTCAATGGCAGATATTAGAGGGGGCAAATAGTTTAAGAATAAAGAAAATTTATCTCTGGAAATCTTACCAAAGTGTTTTCTATCATTTTTTTTCAGAGAAAGACAAGATAAATGTTTATAGCAAAGCAATTATCAAATGAGTATATTTGGTAGCATATTAAGTATATGTACATAAGAATAATGAAAACACTTTTAGTTATAATATATTCATTTATTTTTATAGAATAATCAAGTCTAAGAATACCCACTTTAAAACAATAAAGAATTGCAAAACAATTTCATAGACTAGACTATCTTTGGAGAATAAAAATAATTCATTAGATGGTAAGACAGGACTAAGAAATTTCTGAAGAAAAATTGAACAGATAAATGTCAAATTAATTTTATTTTTTTAATTTTCTTTTTTTTTTTTTTTTTTTTTTTTGCTTTTGGGTCACACCGGCAATGCTCAGGGGTTTCTCCTTGCTCTGCACTCAGGAATTACTCCTGGCGGTGCTCGGGGGACCATATGGAATGCCGGGGATCGAAACCCGGCCAGCATGGGCCGGCCGCATGCAAGGCAAACGCCCTACCCGGCTGGGCTATTGGCTCGACCCCAACTTTCTTTATTATTTATTTACTTATTTTGCTTTTTCATTCACAACCGTCAATGCTAATTGGTTACTCCTGACTCTACACTCAGAAATTATTCCTGGTGGTGCTCAGGGTATCATATGGGAAGCCACGGATCTTGGGTAGGCTGCTTGTATGGCCCAAGCCTACCCACTGTACTAACATTCCTGTCCTAATTTTGATTCTGTTGTGTGGTTTTTGTTTATGCATGGATTAATAATGTGGAGTGATGCTATTATAAAGTAAAAGAAAATCATTTTGTTATGTAAAAATTTTATTTGTATCAACTCATATAATGCTGACCTTTCTATGGTTAATAAATATCTTATGGATTCATTTAAAATTTATTAAAATTATGAAGATATTTAGTATAGGAATATTAAAAACTTAACAGTCATATCATCAGAAATATTTCATTCACTCATCTCTCCATCCTGTTCCTTGGCTTCAAATGACCACTCATTTTTGTCACAGAATCTCTCCCTTAATCCTATTGTCCCCACTACAGAAAAAATACCTTTAAAGGGATCTATGTATGACACAGTTGTCCCGAAAAGTGTTTGACTTATTGTTTTCATTTTGTTTAGAGAGAAAAAAACCCAGTGATGCTTAGGGCTTGGTCCTATCTCTGCACTCAAATTATTCCTGAATGCTCAGGAAAACATGTGACGCCAGTTATCAACCCAGGTTGATGATGCGCAAGACAAGTGACCTACCCATTCTTCTATCTCTCCAGTTCCCTGCCTTATTGTATTAATGAGTTTCTTAGGGATTATTTTTTAATGTAATCTTAGTATGAAATGGAAAATAAAAAGAAATTATAAATAGAAGGGACATTAGTACAAAGAAAGTATATCACACTGTTGCAGATGGGAGAGGTGAGTCCTACCAGAAGAAATACAGTTCCCTGTTGCAGGTCACTGGACACCTAGTTGTCTCCCCAGTATAGCATGTGACTTGGGTGAAGTGGGGAACAAAGAAAGTCCCAAAGAGAGAGCTTCAGTCTCTGCCTCACCTCAGTCAGTCAAGGAAGTGCTCTTCATGCATAGTCAAGTTTGCTGTTGTCAGCAGTTTTCAACATTTATGTGGCATGGTTGTCAGTGTCTTAATGGTTGTCAGTGTCAATGCCCAGGATCAGTTGGAAACTGTGTCTCAAGTGTACTTGTTTTTGCACAGTAGGGAAACTGATCCACACCACTATGGTGCTCTTGGAGAGCAGAGATTCAGGCTGGAGAGAGAATTGATCTTTCCAAGGAAAAAGGAGTCATTCCTAATGTCGGCCAGAAAACAATTCCAGGAGGGGATGAAATAAGGAATTTTGACAATTGTATTTAGAACTATGATATTTACTTGAGAAAAATGTGAGTGGGAGAGAAAGAGAAGTACATGTGCAAGAGAGAAGACAGACTTCTCAGCAAGAAGAGGACAAGAGTAAACAGATATCTGCAGGTCAATGTCCAGGGTGCAGTACCACATAGTTTATAGTAGGGCTTTTTTCAAACTATCTTGGAATTTTCTGCATGCACAAAATTAATCTGGCTGTTATAACAGGGGAAAGCCTTGAACTTTGGACTCTTGTTTATTTACTTGATTGTTTTTGTTTTGGTGGCCACAAGTTGTGCAAGGGGAGCACTGTCTTCCTTATAACCTCTTAGCCTCCCTGCCTTGCCCCACCTCCCCAAACCTTGGACTCTTAGTCATCAGGAAGATGCAATCAAAACAACAGTGAGATATCTCACACAACAGAGACTGCACACATAGAAAAATACAAAAATAACCAATGCTGGTATGGATGCTAGGAAGAAAGGGGTTCTCATTCATCGTTGGTGGGAATACCAGCTTGTCTATCATTTTTTGGAAAACAGCATGGGCATTCCTCAAAAAAGTAGGGAAGTGAGCTTCCATATGACCAATGAATACCACTTCTGGGAATATACTCCAGAGCTAAAAATTTACAGCAGAAATGCCATCTGCACCTCAATGAAATCCTCTCATATTCTTACCAGGGTCTTTAGATTCTCTTGAAGCTTCTTCTCTGAGGTCTATACCTTTATTTTCTCCATCTCAAAAAAAAAACTTAGTCTTCATATCTCAAAGAAACGTGATCATCCTGTATTTGGGCTATTTTAGGGTTAGGCAATTTCTTCTTAGTTATATGATTTATTCCTGAAAAACTCATTACCCTGAACCCCTATCTGGCTGTCTGCAATAACACTGATAAACATATGACCTGTTAGAAAAAGAATAGAATTTGAAAGGTAAGGATTCCAGTGATTTTGTAAGTTTAGAATTTTTACAGTGGATGCTTGTTTGCATTGTCATATATAATTTTTGTTGCTGTAATTAAAAAAGAAAAATAAAACAGGAAAATTTTGAAAAGAATAGGCTTAATTATTCCCTTTTCTGTATTTTTCATGTCATTACATTATTTAAAGCATCTCTTCAGTAGCTGTGATTTTTAAATATAAGTTAAAGCACAGTAATAGTAGAAATAAATTTAAATGCTTAGCCATGTAGGTACCATAATTAATGTCAAAAGGAAGCAAGATTAAATTCTGCTACCTTCTACTTAGGTAACGAATGGAAAGATGATTTTGTCAGGTCTCAAATAAAATTTTCCCATCGCTCTCGATGCTTTTGGAGTGCTTAAATAATCACAAAAACATTGAAGTAAGAAAAATTTTAATTTAATATAGTGCACACAGAATCAACAGTGAATATATGAATCCCAGTCTCAGAGATTAAATGCTAAACAAATTAATAGGGAAGAGACCCAAGGTGCAAGGAGAGAGGAGCAGAGCATTAGCCCAAGAAGAGGTGACTCAAGCTTGCTCCGTAAACAAAGTTGGTTTCTCAGAAAAGAGGGTGTTTCTGAAGATAATCCTACACCTGGGCGAAATCTCCTCTCTTTTAGGTAGGTAGTTGATGGAATGATAGATCAGATCACGGAAAGGGAAAAGAGCAGCTTCCTTCACATTCTGGACCTCAAATGACCCCACCTCACAATAATCTGTGTAGAGTATCAGAGCATCAGAGGGGAGTATTCTCCAAAGACAGACAGTTCTGACTGCAGAATTCTTTTCTGAGAAGCTTCACAGGTGCAGGTTTGGGTGGCCATTATAAAGATTTTTCTTGCAGAACTTTTTACCAGGGCTTTGTGCTGCTAAAGACAGGACTTCTATTAAGCATATCTTCTGGTGACTGTCCTAAAGAACACTTTCAGTTAGTCTCTTTGTGGGCAATAACCCGTGTCATCAAACACACACACAATTGCTGGGGCCATAGGTATCAAGTGGACATCATTTCTCAGTGGCCTCTGTGTCTAGGTTTCCTCCAAAAAGATGTATATCCTTAGGAATATGTTAGAATATATTTTCCTTTATTTATTTAAGCTATTTACAGTAGCTTTTAGTTAACTGTAACAGAAAAAATCATGCCCTTGAGAAAGTACTTGTGGCAGAGACAAGCTGGGGGTGGGGGTGGCTGGAGAGAAAAGGGACATTGGTGGTGGGAAATGTGCACTGGTGGAGGGATGGGTGTTGGAACATTGTACGACTGAAACTCTTGCACCATGAACAGTCTTGTAACTGTAACTTACGGTGACTCAATTAAAAAAACAAGATAAAGAAAAAATGAAAAAAAAATAAAAAAAAGAATGCTTTCGTATGCAAACCCCAAGGATGGCTCAGGTACTACTAAGGAAACTATTCCATGTGAGCAAGTATGAGAGAGAGTTTTTGCATTCAAGGAACTTAGGCAGTAGAATTTGGGGCTTAGGGTGGGGAAGGAATATGAGAGTATAGTTAAGGGAAGTTGACACTGGTGATGGATGTTCAAATAGGGATATGCCTAAAACTAAATTATCAATAACTGTAAATCGCAGTTCTTTAATAAAAAATTTTTAAAAATAAGTAAATTGGGGAAGATGGAAGTAGAGACTTCTTTACCCCTCCTGATCTATCATTATTATTGAATTTCATATTGCAGAGGGAAAAAGCCTATTTTTACATAATTTGTAAGTGTAGACTATTTCATAAGTGAGAAAAATGGTATTACCATCGACAAATTGTTCACAAAAAAGAAAATTAATATAAAGCTTTTGACTAAATGACTATTATCAATAAATAAACATTTTTAAGTAATTTCAGCTGTACCTCACAAAATTATACTTTGCAAACCATATATAAAATTCAGTAAATAGTTACTAGTTCTTTACATTATTGTTTGGAGATATCAATTAGTTTATTCACAAAGGAGAAATTCAGGACTTTATATTCAGTAAGTGGTTGAGGATTTTTTATACCCTCTTCTAAAAGAGGAACCCATTGTTATTAAATTAAGTTTCATCTCCTTTATATGAAATCCACTGAAAAGAAAACAAGATTATTTTTGTTAGAAGGAATTCAAACATATAATTGGGGAAAAAATTAAGGAATATTTTGCACTTAGATGATTACTTTGGAATATTAAAAATCATCACTTTCAATATCTGCTAGTAAAATCTTAGAAATTATAAAAATATCCTAGTATAATATTATCTATAAATGACTGCAAGCTATTTTATGCAAAGGGAATTAAAAATTGCCAAGAAAAACTTAGATATAGGCAGATGTCATGCAAATTTACATATCAAATTAAGGTATGATGAGAAAGGAACAGATAATGACTGTTTTTTCTTATTTGTTTTTAAATGTTTGCAAATGTGTGATTTTATATTACTTCTTATTTTTGTATATTTTCAAATAATTTACACTTAGAAACTACCTAATGAAAGCATCTAATGAAGGGAAAATTGTGATTTCTAAAATCTCAAGTTGCTTATGCAGTATAAATATTCAACGTGGATTATTTTGACAAACACTTATATTTGAGAAAATATAGGTTTAAAATATCTTCATCCTGATCTTAGAAATTAAAGAAAATGCTTACATACAAAAACTAGTCAACCTGAATGGGGGAGTGGGGAGTGGAGTTAGTTTGAGATGACCAGTGACTGGTTCTGTTGCAGCTGGCCTATGTGAAGGGGGAAGAAAGGGTGTAGTCTTGAGACTTCTGTCAGCTCTGACTTTCCTCTTTACTGGCCTCCAGTCAGACAGAGGAGTTCCTAGGAGTACTGAGCTGAGATTCTTAGAGCACACATATAGCAAGGTCCTTGTTTCTCACCAGTTCCACCAGTCAGTTGTCAAACAGTACCAGAGTCACTTTTGATGTTCATGCAAGTGAAATAGGCCTCACCGTCTGAGGATTTTTGAGTCTTCTAGACTAAGACTCAGACTGGAGCAAGGAATTTTACTCTTCAGGAAAAGGAAGGTCAGTCCAACCTCTGCCCAGGATTTTTCTCTGTAGTTTGTTGTCTGCCCTCATTGAAAAGAAGATCAGGAAGGAGATAAATGGTGTAGTGAAATAAGTCTATCTGGAATATCTGAGGGCAGAGGGAGAGTCAATGCTTCTCCAGAATGGAACCAGTCAATTATATACCCAAAGTAAAAGCTGGAGACCGGTTCACAGAGCAAGGAGATAATGTCGAGAGAACACATCTCAAGTAGCGATATGTGCCCTGAGGATCAGAAAATTGTGCCTCTGAAAAGTTAGTTTATATATGATTTTCCCTTATATAATTTTGCGTCCTTTTCTCCAAGTCTGTGTTCAGATATTATTAAGGGGAAAGTCTTAGAGCTTTCGATAATTTTTTTTTATATTCTTACACAGGACTTTAGTGCTAGTAGTAGAGATTCTTCTTAAAGGGTGCAGAAGCTACTGTCTAGGTGTGGCATTGTAAATCTCAAAGGTTTTCTGGCCTGGTCAGATGAGTCCTATATTGCAAAGGCCTTCATGCCTTTAGGCTGACTTTTGCTTGGAGATGAGGTGTTTCCTAGTTTAGACTAGCAGGGTTCCCCATCTCTCTACCTGTAACAGTTCTGTAGGATCAACCTTCTCAAAATTGTTTGCATAGACTTTTTATGAGATGCCCCAAAGAAGACTTTTCTAGTGCACATCTATTGGGAACCAGATCCAGAATGCTGGAGTCCAGATGTGGACTCTGCACTGTAAGGGTTTTGTCTCCTCCAACTCTGTTCCCTCTCCTGGAAGAATTTCCTCTTAAGACCTTTGAGGAGCTGGGAGTGATAGCACAGCGGGTAGGTCATTTGCCTTGCACAGGGCCCACCTAGGTTCGATCCCTGGCATCCCATATGGTCGTCCAAGCACCACCAGGAGTAATTCCTGAATGAAGAGTCAGGTGTAACCCTTGAGCATCACCAGAGTGACCCATA
Source organism: Cryptotis parvus (assembly GCA_021461705.1). Classification (NCBI taxonomy): domain Eukaryota; kingdom Metazoa; phylum Chordata; class Mammalia; order Eulipotyphla; family Soricidae; genus Cryptotis; species Cryptotis parvus. The sequence goes on along the minus strand of JAJIBD010009414.1, from coordinate 17,230 downwards.
AAAAGCCAAAAAAAAAGAAAGAACTTTGCATTTATGTTTATCCCAATAAACTAATACCAATGAATATGTACTAGTCTAATCCAAATAGATCAAGATTGTTCAGTGCCTGACAAAGGATGTTCTTCTCATTCTAATGTTATTGGTTCTAAACAATAGTTTGCGGCCCGGATGGTCAGGGCTCTGAGCTTACAACACTGTTAGTCCTCTGATCCCATGCTTTTTCTCTTTTATTTCTGTCTCTTTTCATAATCTCACAGCACCCTAAGCTTCAGGTGCCTGTTGACCAGGGTCTGGTCCCCACACATGTCACTTTGGTTATGTAGAACTGAAGTGCTTGAAGGCACTGTGGAAAACCAGTATCACTTTAAGAAATGCAAATGAGAGGGCAGAGCCATTGTACACCACTGAGCACTTGCCTTCCCCTTCAGGAGTGATCCTTGAACAAAGAGCCCTGGAGCACAACTAGGTGTGTCTCCTAATACAATGACCTAAATTTAGGCTCATCTCCAAATGTTATCATTTGACAGAAGTAACTTAAAGAAGCACACACATCTAGAAGCAGGCAGGGAATGCCATCTGAAATCATCCCCTCATTATCATAAAAAATGCCCCCTTTCTTTGATTTTCTTGACTCACTCCTATTTCTCTTATTTTCCATTTTTTGTTTTGTTTTGTTTTGGAATTATACTCAATGTGTCCAGGGTTTACTCCCAGTTCTTTTTACTCAAGGATCTTTTCTGGCAGTGCTCTGGGGACTGTTGGTTGACACGCCCTGCTTTAAGCTCCAGCAAGAGAGTGGTGGTGCGATGCTCAGGGGTAACTCCTGGCTCTCCACTCAGAATTACTCCTGGCGGTGCTCGGGGACCATATGGGATGCCGGGATCGAACCCAGGTGGGCCGTGTGCAAGGCAAATGCCCTACCCACTGGACTATCACTCCGGCCCCCTAAGTAATTCTCTTGAGGCTGCACATCTTTCACATGGCTTCTCAGAGGGAGTTGTTCTCACTCTATGCTACATTCAGTTGTTTGGTTTTTATTTTTTGGGCTACACTCAGCAGTACTCCGGGCTTATTCCTATGCTCAGGGATCACTCTTGGCAGTACTCAGGGAACCATGTGGGGTACCGGAGATGGAATCTGGGTTGGCTAAGTGCAAAGCAAATACCCTACTCACTGTACTTTCACTCTGGCCCTAACTGTTTGTTTTAATCTTTTACAATTTTCTTTTATTTAATTAAAAATAGCTTTTTATTTATTTATTTTTGGTTTGTTTTTATGGGTCACACCCGCCAGGAGGAATAACTCCTGAAGGTGCTCATATGGGATGCCAGGGATCAAACCCGGTGTCTGCCGTGTGCAAGGCAAAAAGCCCTACCTGCTGTACTATCGCTCTGGCCCCAAGAGAGATTTATTTCTTTATTTATCTACCTACCTGCTTATTTATTATTTTTGTTTCTATGGGTCACATCATGGCAGAGCTTGGCAAGCTACCTGTGTTTTATTTACTTGTTATGCCAAAAACTATAACAATTATGGACCTCTGTTCCATGACCTGAAGAATGGTTTGGGGCTCTTCCTGTCCCTGGAGCAAGCAGATGCCGTTGGGTTACACTTGCTTGTGACAGGACTTATGGAGATGTTACTAGTGCCCACTGGAGCAAATGGATGAACAATGGGAAGACAGTGATACACTTAGCTTGCAGCCCCTCCCAGCTCAGTGAGGGAGGCTTTGAATCAGCTCTGGCACTTGTAAAGCCAAATGGCCCAACTGAAGTGCTGCATTTCAATAGTCATTACCTGCCTTCATCTCTAGATGGCCCAGCCCACACAGATTTCTATCTATAAAATAAGCTGGGAGACAGGAGAAGGGCTTTTTGTCATTTTGGCTTCCCTTGGCTTCTGTCTCTCCATTCTCTGTTGGGCTTCAACAATTGGTGGCAGCCATTATAGCCTACATGTATGGGGGGGTGAAAGGGGGGGGTCCCAGCCGGGAACTCAAAATCCAGGGTTTTTCCTGTTCTTGGATTGTATATCAGAACCTGTGATAGTATTGTTGTTAAAACTGCACCAGATTCTAGATTCGTGAGTTTTCATTCATCCCCTGCTCCTTTAGAGGTAGAAGGGGACTCACTTCCTGGTATTGTTGGGGACCCCAGCGGATCCCAGACAGGGAACCATATGGCAGTTCAGGAAAATGACGCAGACCTGCTGTGGGTAAGATAAGCACTTACCTGCTGTACTATCTCTTTAGCCCTGCCTGTCCCTTTGTTAGCTCAATAAATATAAATAAACCCTTCATCTGTTCAATTTAGCTTTGAATTTATAGCCATGCGAAATATCCGTATGGCTATAACCTTTCCCCCCTCACTGACCTGTTTGATAATTTGCTTGACCTGTTAATTTGTTTATCAAATTATCTGAGAAGGTCCTGGGGACAATTCCATGTTGTGCTTCATCACTAACATTTGCATGCCCCTGCCTTTTATAGTTAGCAGGGAAACTGCCTATATCTTTTATCATATTTTCTAATGGGTCTGTCACCTTTTACAAAAAAAGTTGAGAACCTTTTTGTATAATTCTATCTAAAGTTTTAAAAAATCCTCAGAATTCTGCTCTTTAAAAAGGTGGATTTTGGGCCAGAGAGATAATATAGCGGTTAAGCCACTTGTCTGGCATCCTGTGAGCCAAGTTAGAATCATATGGGACCCACTACCTGCCACCACCCAGACCCTAGTACCTCTAGGTTTCCTGCCCATGCATTTTTGTTATTTTGTGGCCACACTCACTGATGCTCAGGGGTTACTCCTGGCTCTGTGCTCAGGAACTCTTGGCAGTGCTCGCAGAGCATGGGTGTGCTGCATATTCAACCTGGGTTCTCTGCTTGCAAGGCCAGAGCCAAACCTACTGTGCTATCTCTTTAGTCCCCTCTCAAGCATTTATTTTTTAATGGAATGACCATAAGATAGACAATTACTAAGCTGTTCATGATTGGGTTTTAGTCATCCAGTGTTCCAACACCCACTCCAGCACATTTCCCAGTACCAGTGTCCCCAGTTTCCCTACCTCCACAACCTGCCTCTAAGGAAGAAGGCTCTTCTGTTTCTCTCTCTCTCTCTCTCTCTCTCTCTCTCTCTCTCTCAAAATCTCTCAATCTCTCTCCCTTTCTCTTCTTTTGTGTCTCATATTTTTGTGGCTAATTTCCTACTAAGATCAAGATAAACATAAGCTTTAGTGAGATCCAGTATAGAAGCTTCACAGTTGGAGAGGCCCTGTACTGTAAAGCTTTGGTAATGTAAAGAAGGAATTCATTCCTTTGCTTTATAATTAATATTTTTCTACAACTCAGAGAACAGTGATTTTAACCAGATGTTTTTAGACAACTGGCTTGTGCCAGCTTATCCACATCCCTCTGGGACCATAACCACAAGGGATGCCATTAGTAATTACCTGTCAGGTCCACTTAGGACAGTCTTAAATAATTAACACATTATCACTTGGGCAGAGTTGTCTCTTCAGAATCTGAATAACGACAATATCTACAATTCTTCATTCTCACTCTGTCCCTTTTGGTCTTGATTTCTTTCTCTTTTCAGAATGCTAGGCACCCTGCTACTATCCTTTCTTACAAAATGTTTTCAGATCTTTTTGGAAAACAACAAGGTTTTCTATTAACCACAGAGCCGTCCACATGTATGGAGTGTGATTGAGCATAGTGGAGAGGAAGAGAACAAAAGAACACTTTGGCTCCTTCCACACATTGTAGGTTTTTAGCCTTAAACCCTGTGGAGACGAAGTAAAGGAAGTTAGGCATATTATCTATAATGTAGCCAGCGTCAAGACCTTCTGTAAATTCATGTTAATGTTATTTTCCAGATCATTATATAATAGTAGGCTTATCAGCTGTTTGGATATGTTTTATAAATAAAAATAACCTATTAGTACTTCAGATGTGGCAGGCTAATAGCCAACAACCTCTGCTGCCTGGTTTTGGGAGTGTGGGGAGTCTCTGTAGGCGCTTATTATAAACAAAGGGTGTTAAAGATTCTGTATAGCCAGGAAGGTGTTACAGGTCTCCTTTTGCCAAGTGGAAATTGTTATTTATGAAACAAAATATTAAATCAAATTATTTACTGCTTTTACAATGAGGAGAGGGGTATGGAGGCAACATTCGTAGCATAAAGTCAAGTCATTCTTGGGACGGTCCATGTCAGTGATTCCTCAAGACCTCTGATCACTAACCATTTGACAGTACTTTCTTCTTCAAATGTGAACTTGGATTTTAGAAATAATTTCAAGAATTCAAAGAAAATAAAACATTAACAATACATGATTATTGTGTATAGTAATCATAACTATAAGTAGTATAATTATATAGTAATATATAAAATCATGTGCCCCAAAGTCAATACCTTTTGAACTCATTTAAATATTGAAATAATACGAAGGAGCTAACACTCCTTTTTTCTTTCTTTTCTAATATTCTTTATTTTTGCATACTTTTACATTCACAGAAGTTTGGAAAGTAATTCAGAGAGATATTGTAAACCATCAATCAGTTACTCCTTTTTAGCTTTGCTTGTCAGTGTTACCTTTACTATGACTGATGAACCATTACTTATATATTACTAAGTAATTACAAATATGTTATTGTTTAGATTTATTTATATATAATTTAGTTTTCAAAAAAAAAAAAAAAAAGGTGAGGCCTAGAGATGAACAAATGGCTTTATCCAGGGAGCGCGTCATTTTTCTCTGTTATTCTGCTTAAAGCCACAGTTTCAAAGAATGTATTGTAGTGGTGAGGATGTTGGCTTCTTGTTTTTAGTAAGGGCCCAGTCGCGGCATCGTATTTCAATTGGGTGCTTTTGCCTACTTGGGAGCGACCAAGGCAGTGAGGCATTTGCGGTCATCTCTGTATTTAGCCTTTGGGTTAGAAGGAGAGCATAATGGGGCCGGAGCGATAGTCCAGCGGGCAGGGCGTTTGCCTTGCATGCGGCGGCCCATGCCAGCCCGGGTCGATTCCCAGCAATCCATAGGATCCCCGAGCACCGCCAGGAGTAATTCCTGAGTGCAGAGCCAGGAGAAACCCCCTGAGCATTGCCGGGTGTGACCAAAAAAAAAAAAAAAAAAAAAAAAAAGAAGGAGAGCATAAAAGGGGCGTATTTCCCTTCTGCCTGTGGGCCTGTTCTCTGGAGATGTATTGTTTGACACCCTCATAAGGAATCTGATGAGGAGCACAGTGGGGAGGGCATTTGCCTCCTGCGCCGCTGACCCGGGTTCGATCCCGGCATCACATATGGTTCCACAAGCACTGCCAGGGGTAATTCCTGAGTGCAGAGCCAGGAGTAACCCCTGAGCATTGCTGGGTGTGACCCAAAAAAAGAAAAGAAAAAGAAGATAATGTTGAAAGCACCTCTTCTGTCTATGTATACACGTATACATGCATATCTGTGCACACACACACACACACACACACACACACACACACACACACACACACACACACCACCACCACCACCACCACCACCACCACCACCACCACCCTTGTGCCCTGTGACCAGAGAGGACTATGCACAGACCCTTGGGATTGCCGTCGGCGGAAGACAGGCTGAGACCCCGCTCTTGCCTGTGGGGAGTGAGAGGCGCCTGCAGACTACACAGTCATCCTCAGTAGCTCCTCCCGGCATCGCCACCTCCGTAGGCTGGGCAGCACCTGTGTGCCGCTGGGGCCCTCTTCCCCCTCTCGAGAAGCCCAGTTTGCCTTTCCAAACGGGGCCCAGCCTGTTTCCTCTGCCGTCTCCACCCTCCCAAATTGGTGAGCCACACGGTCTGGAATTTACACTGTCTCCAAGAAGAAAGATCAGAGTCATCCCACGGAGAAAGGGTTCCCTTCTTCAGTCCTGTTTATAATCCTCGGTTCCCCCTGCAAGCTCCTCCTCCTAGCACAGTGGCCCATTGTACGGGGGGAGCACTCCTGAACCTGTAAGGGCACTCTGTTGGGGTGTGCGCTGTGTGGAGGGAGAGAAAGCGAGAATATTGTGGGCATGGGTTTGGGTTTTCCTAGAAGGTGAAGTGGAAAACTAGGAGTGATCCTGTAAAGTGTGCTCTGGGAATGGTTAGAGCTGTAAAACAGAGAGGTTATGGAGATTAAGTTACCTAGTGAGACTCACAGACATGGGACAGAGCTGCTACTGGCCCTCCCTGTGCCCACCCACTCATGAGGTGCCCGGAAGGATGGCAGGTTCTCAGCCCTGGCCCACCACCCCAGCAGAGCCTCACAACAAGCCAGACGACCCCCCCACTCCATGAGGGGCCTCCATTTTCCACATCCAGACTTACCCCCTCGTCAGAACTCCACCCAGCAGACCAGCCTATCATAGCCTGGCTTTGCGCGGCTGCTTGTGGCCACATGGTTCATCAATAAATGCTGGATTTTTAGATGACTACAAGAGTATGCTACTCGCACGGCAGAGCCTGGCAAGCTACCCGTGTCATATTTGATATGCCAAATATCAGTAACATTTATAGGCCTTATTTCCATGACCTGATGGAATGGCTTGAGGCTCTTTATGTTCCTGGAGCAAGCAGGTGCCCTTGGGCTCTACTTGCATGAGACAGGTCATATGGAGATGTTACTTGTGCCCACTCGAGCAAATTGATGATGAACGGAAGACAGTGACAGTGACAGTGATTAGTTTTCAAGGCTTCTATCCATGATACCACTTTACATTAGTTGCTATGTAACCTCTCTTGGTCTTCTCAGACTTTCCTTTATTCTCATGAGTTTCACAAGCTGGAAACACAAGGATCAGGTATTTTGTTATAAAATTGTGATTTTAATTCTGAGTTTAATAAACAGATCTCTGTCAAGATCTGGCTTCGTTTTACCTCATGAAGAGAACGGGGTTATAGTTCCCTATTCCTGTTGGGTGAATAGGGATTCACCTGTTCAACTGAATGATACCTATTCAATTACGGCCTATTTGTAGTCCCTCAAAACTTCTTAGTTCCTTGCCACATGGCACCTAAGATCAACTGACTTCACTGCTCATCAAATCTGTTTCATGCATTGCACTTAGAATGTCTTGGCTTTTCTGTCTAAACCAAGATTTATTGATTTCTAAATTCTGTAGCTGGTGGGTGGTGGGGACTCCCTGGTGGTCCCAACCATCACCAGGGTTACACTTAGCAGAGTTAGAGAGAGTTTATGTGGTTCTGGGTTTCAACACAGAGGCCTTGTGCATGCCAGAAATGTGCTTCAGTTCGTGAGTTCTTGCTCTTGTTTCAAATATGCCTTTATGGGGCATATTCGATTAGTACCTTTGGACATATTTTTATCTTTATGTCACCTAATTTGGACTTTATTTCATCTGTGAAAGCCCTTCACTAATCATATCTAGTTCCAACAGAATTACTGTAACTCAAGCAGATGAGTTCATGTTATGATCTCTGAGATCACTGTATCACTGTCTTCCTGTTCATCATTGATTTGCTCGAGCGGGCACCAGTAACATCTCCATATGACCTGTCTCATGCTTTTGTAGGGCCCAGGTCTCTGAGGCATATGTTAATGGAGGGAGAATGGTGGAGTCAAAGAGATGTGCCTGGAGCCGGAGGTTCTTTTGTACTTTTAGCTATTTCTTTGATGCCTTTGAAGGCATTCCAAGCCGCTCTCTCTTCCTCCTGCGCAGCTCAGGTTTTAGGTCGTTCATCATGTTGATGTCTCGATCTAGGTACACATAACTGCTGCATTCAGAGATGTTTGTTCCATTGATAGTGAATGGGGCCTCTGGAACTAGTTCATTCTTCATGAACAATGTTTTCTTTAGATTCAGCTGTAGACCTATCTTTCCACATTCTCGGTCAAAGTCAGCCAGCATTTGTGCTGCTTGGCTAATGTTTGGTGTTATTAGAACAATGTCATCAGTGAAGCGGAGGTGGTGTAATTGCCGACCATCTATCTTCACTCCCATTCCTTCCCATTCTAATGATGTTCTCGAGGGTGGCGCTGAAGAGTTTTGGTGAAAGGGTATCACCCTGTCGAACCCCTCTTTTCACGTTAATGATCACTCATATCTCTGAGATGGTACAAGGCAAATCCAGGGGCCCACAGGGCACACACACACACACACACACACACACACACACCACTGAAACCTGTAATGACTGTTATCGAGACATGTAGATATCATCCATACAAAGCCAGGTGTATTATTAGCACTCATAATACACAAGAGCAGGTCAGCAATGGAACAGTTATCTCAGAAACCATCTGTGCTTAGGGTCTGACTATTCCACTTCACTAATACCACGCATACTTGCGTGCTCGGAACAAGGCCCACCTTTGCATTGCTTTTTCATCTCTCTGATACCCAACAGTGGTAAAGAGCAGGAACAGTAGAAGTACGGAGAAATCTAGAGAAATTTGTGAAAGGTCCTAACTTTCTTTATTTTGGGGAGCAGTAGGATTTGGTGGGGGAGCCCTGGGTGGACAGGGGCTAGTTTTGACTCTGTAATCAGAAGTGACTCTCAGACATGGGGCAGGGCTGCTACTTGCTTTCCCTGTGCCCAGCTGCTCATGAAGCGCCCGGGAGGCATGGTGGGTTCTAGCCCTGGCCTGCCACCCCAACAGAGCCTCACAACAAGCCAGACGACCGCCCTCCCCCCGACTCCATGGGGGCTGTCGTTTTCCACATCCAGACGTCCCCCCTCATCACAATTCCACCCAGCAGACCAGACAGTCACAACCCGGATCATGGACACCCATCTTGCAGCAGTTTTTTTTTCAATCCGGCCCAGGCATGTGGAACCAGAGACTCTCAGACATGGGGGCAGAGCTGCTCCTTGCTCTCCCTGTGCCTAGCCGCTCATGAGGAGCCCGAGAGGCATGGCGGGTTTCTAGCCCCTGGCCTGCCACCCCAGCAGAGCCTCACAACAAGCCAGACGACCCCCCCTGACTCCATGGGGGCTGCCGTTTCCCCACATCTGGACTTCTTTCTTGTCACAACTCCACCCAGCATATCAGACTATCACAGCCTGGAACGGCCACGTGGTTCATCAATAATTGCTTTATTTAGAGGTGACTGCAAGAGTATGCCACCCGCACGGCAAGCCTGGCAAGCTGCTCGGGTCGTATTTGATATGCCAAATACCAGTAACATTTATATTAGGTCATTCCCATGACCTAATATAATGGTTTGAGGCTCTTTATGTTCCTGGAGTAAGCAGATGCCCTTGGGCTCTACTAGCATGAGACAGGACATACGGAGATATTACTGGTGGCCGCTTTAGCAAATAGATGATCAATGGGAAGATAGTAATAGTGATAGTGAATCAAGAAGTGACTCCTGGTAGTGCCTCAGGGACTACATGTTGAACCAGAGCTGGCGGTGTGAGAAACAGATAAATGCCTTTCCAGCTATTCCATCTCTCCAACTCCCTGACCTTTCTTCCTTTAACCAATCTGATTCCCTCTGACATTAGGGAATTCTAAACCCCCACAGGTGTTAAAGGAAAAAGGTAACCACTGGATTGAACTCAGTTTTTACTCCTGACTATTTGTCGTGGATACAAGCTGCAAGTTACACCTTTACCCTGTTTTTTTTAGGACAAATTTCTTCCAAATTGAGCAATTCTAATTCATGGGACATTCAGATTCCTGATGGCTTTTGTCACTTTGATGTGGACACAAAAGAAATTAATTCCAAACATTGATAACCATACTGGCAAAGAACCTGACTCCATTACTGGGTAGTTAACAAGCAATCAACTGGCATGTAAACAAGAACCAATGATTTTATGTAGAAGAGATTCACAAGAAACTATAACAGACAGAAAATGAAGGTTGCATTAGTTGTTTTGCATTTGAGTCTTCCATGAAACTTGTCTCCCACACTGGCTTAGTTGTATTGGTGCCTACCTATAGGGGCTAAAGTTTTCTGCTAGTATTTCATGGTTCTCTGTGTTTTTTATTCTTAGTTTTCTTCTACAGCATGGTAGGGAAAAATAAAGCCTTAAAGGGGCAGGCAGTTCTGTATTTTTGAAATCTATTCATTAGATATCAAGTAAGGCAGGCAGTGAGGTGTAGAGCTGTAGTCTTTAAAGTCTCAGTTCAATTTCTACATTTTACCAGCACCTTGGCATGTACTATCATACAATGTCAGGTGAATACAAATGGTCAGTAATAAATTTCAGATCTCAAAACTAAAGCTTGTTTGGATAGATCTTATATAAAGAATAAACAATGACTTTCTAGATTTTTGGAGGAAGTGGCAGAAATTTGTATATCATGATACTCACTCCAAGATATCTTCTTAAGACCTTTTCCCAAGGTTTCTGATTACCCTTTAGCCCTGTTCTGAAAAAGCAAGATTTCTGTAAAACAGTTCTGAATAATATCAGACATGCCTTGCTCCAGATTATTGGGAGAGCTTCAGGTATTTCTAGACTTCCTCACTCTCTCTCTCTCTCTCTCTCATATGCTGCACTGTTCCCAGGCAGCCTGGGCAGCCTATGGTCTTCTGTGATTCCCTACTGCTCTGTGTTCTTTCTTAGAGACTAAAGACTGTGGCAGCCGCTCCTGCCCTCCCTTGGGATTTCTGGACTCATTGCTATGGCCAGGAGCAGCTCCTACTAAGTGGCTTACTAACTTAATAACCCCTTAATTAACTGCACTCCAACAGTGCCTCTTCTCTGAAGGGTCCTCTGGAATTCCTGCACTCTCAAGGGGTACCCTCTTCCTTCTAGCTTGCTTATTTTCTGGGGCCTTATACAGCTTTGAGAAGCTCTCTTTCATGGGAAAACAGGCAAAGGTAACTGTGCGAAACCTCTTTTGCCTATAAATGCCTTGCCCAAGTCAAGGTCCCTGTCTTCAAGGTGCTCAGTTAGATTTCCTTTTCTTATCACCAATCAGTCCTCCTTTATCTTTTTACAGAGAGTCAGAAACTAGCCTTGTGGTTCAAATGGGTTAAGATGTTAGGAAATGATCAGAGTATGTGATGGAGCAGAATATACCAACTCTGAGTCCACTGAAGGGCAGTAGGTAATAGTAATTAATGAAAAATAAGACTCCATAGGGTGGGAGAGAGTACCGCAGGTAGGGAACTCACCTTGTGTGTGGACAACTACAGGTTCAACCCTAATAGCCGATATAGTCTCCCAAGACCATCCAGGAATGATGTCAAAGTGCAGAGTCGGGATTAACCCTGAATACTCTTTCATGTAGCTCCAATATTTAAAAAAAAGAAAAGAAAAAAAAGATAAGATGTGAGAGAGAGTGAGAGAGAGCGAGAGAGAAAATAGCAGGTAGGGCACTTACAACTGGTAGACCCAGATTTCATTCCCAAGACCCTATATAGTACCCCACCCCACTAGGACTGATCCTGAATTCAGTGCCCTGAGCACTAAAAAAAAAGTAAAGTAAATATTCACTTGCAGGCTGGCCTCTGTCTAAGGGGTTTAGCTTGTTACAGAAGAGAATAAGCTGGACACCAAACCTTTCTGTATATAACCAGCAAAAGCCAAGTAGGGAAGGTAGTTTAGCCTGGTCAAATGCTGCAGGACAGCTTGAAGCTGGAAAAGCAGATGATTAACTTTGTGAATGGCACAGCCTCAACAGCAGTTTTGGGTTCTAGGTGCTCAGCATCCTATGGGAGAGATTATCCAAACCATCCTGTAAAGTGGGGATAAGGAAGCAAGCCATTCTTCCTCCATATCCTACATCTAAAAGCATTTTGTTTAGATAGAACCAGCATGAAGTTTAGTCAAGAGATTGGCACCTATAGCCCATAATCCTGAAGTTTATGAAACTTGTATTGCAAGTTGAACCAGGTTCCATCCCTGGCACCTCATTCACTGGGCCTCACAGGAGTGATTCCTGAGCTCAGAGTCAGGAATAAGCCTGGAGCACTGCCAATAACTAAAGATTATTAGCATATATTTCCTCAATATATATTAGTCTTTTAAAGTCTCTACTAAATGTGAACATTGACACTTATCTCATTTAAAATAGCTCTTATTTGGAGCCCAAAGAGATAATGCAGCCAGGGTGCTTTTCTTTGCATGTGACCAACCTTGATTAGGTTCAGACACCCCATGTGGTCTCCTGAGCTTAGAGGCAGGAGTAAGCCCTGAGCATTGTTGGGTGTGGCCAAAATATAAAAAAAAAACTCACATAAACAACAATAAAACATTTATAGCTTTTAATTTTCATAGTAACTTATTTAGATTGTGTCTTTTAGCATTTTTGTTTCATTTGATCCATTTTATAAGTGGGTCTAGTAATTGAGCTAGGGGGATCCAAGGATGCCATGCTTGTTGAAGGTTACGCTGGGCATCAAGTCTGAGCTCAGTTACATGCAGGGGCACACGCCTTAACTCCCGCCGCGCACCTCTCTGTCCCCTCATTTGCCTTGGGAAGTAGTTGATTTCTAATCTTATTCATCACGTTTTTATTTCTATTAAGTTCTTAAATTTTAAATGCATTAATTTTTTGTTTTCCTTAGTGTTTTCCTTGAATCTTTAGTTTTATTAATTTTTAATTTGTTTAATTCAATCACCATGAGATAAGCCATTATAAAGCTGTTCTTGATTAGTTTCAAACATACAGTATTCTAACACACATCCCTCCAGCAATGTACATTTTCCCAGCACAAATGTCCCGAGGTTCCCTTCTACCACTCTCCACCTAACCCCCTACTTCTCTCTCTTTCTCTCTCTCTCTTCCTCTCTCTTTCTCTGTAGTTTTGTGCATTTGGTTTGAAATATAGACATTGATGGTTATTGTTTATATCCCCTTTGCCCTACTTTCAACACTCAGTACTAATTCACCGTGAACATTTCCAAATATTATGTCATACTGGCCCTTTCTTTGTCTTACCTATCCTTTTGTCACCCCCTCCCCCCAAACACCCACACACTTTGTGGTTGATTTCAAGGCATAATAGTCCAAGATCTTGGATAGTATTTTCCCTGAACTTGAAAAAGAGTCTCATAATATATACATATATATAGATACACATATGTATGTATATATTATATATACATACATACCACCACAAATGTATGCAATTATTCTATATCTGTCCTCTCCTTCTGATTCATTTCACTCAGCATGATGCCTCCATGTTCATCTATTTATAGGCAAAATTTCATGACTTAATTTTTCCTAATAGCAGCATAATATTCCATTGTGTAGATGTACCATAGTTTCTTTGTTCAGTCCTCTGTTCTCAAGTTATTTCCAGATTCTGACTCTTATGAATAGTGCTGCAATGAACATAGACTTCAGGTGGTGTTTCTGCTGTGTTTTGGGCCCCAGTGTATAGTCCCAGAAGCTGGGTCAAATGGCTCATTTTCTTTTTTCTTTCTATTTTTTTTTTGAGGAATGTCCATTTTGTTTTCCAAAGAGGCTGAAAAACAGCAATGAATGAGAATTTCTTTCTCCCCACATCTGTGCCAGCACTGGTTGCTCTAGTCCTTTCGGATGTGTGCCAGTCTCTGTGGGAAATGATTCCTCCCATTGTTTTGATTTGCATCTCCCTGATGATTAGAGATGTACAGCAGTTTTTTATGTGTCTTTTGCCTATTTGAATTTCTTCTTTGAGGAAGTTTCTGTTTCTTTCTTCTCCTTTATCATTTGTGTATTGGGTGAAAATTTTTTCCTATTCTGTGGGCTGTCTTTGTATTTGGTCACTGTTTCTTTTGAACAGAAGCTTCTTAGTTTAACATAGTCCTGCTTGCTTTTTTATTTTGCTTCCACTTGCTTGGTCAGTGGTGTTTCATCTTTTTGAAGATGCATTTATCTTCTAAGTCATGGAGCCAGGAGTAGCCCTTGAATACCTCCTCTCATTATAGATATGTGTTCACCCAAGTGTTGCCTTGTAATCCCTAAGCAGAGAGCCAGGAGTCAGCCCTGAGAACAACTAAGTGTGGAACAAAAAAAGAAAATTTGCTTATGAGAGTTTTCATTTTCTTTGCTTTAAAAAGAGCTTTCAGATGTTTATATCATTCCTTAGTAAAATGACTTCTGTTATGTCTACATATTTTGATTGATACATTTCAAATTTCTTTCTAGATTTCTCTCAAACTATTCACTGGTTTTATTTTAATTTTGTAGTATTCCTATTTATGCAATTTTGTAGTATTCCTATTTATAATAATTTTATAGTATTCCTATTTATTTATTATTTTAACAACAGTAAAAAGCAATGAAAAACATATTAAAAGTAGAAATTTGAAAGTTGGTATGGTGACTTGGTTTTCTTTCAAAATATATTAAGAAAACACTGATTCCTGAAGTAAATCTGAGGCTTGTTAATGATATCATGCCAAAATATGAGGTATTCATGATTTAGGTAGCTAAAAAAGTTCATTCTAAAGTTGATTACTTGAAGCCAAAAGTATTTTGTGACATAAACGTGGATTTATTACATCCTTATCTTTTAACAACTACCTACATTCTTCTTTATATTTTTCATTATTTAATACATTCTTAGTCTTATCATTTACTTTTTAATGGTAGATAGTAGTACAACAAATAGGGGAAACATTTCATTATTTGTTAGTAACTGCATAAAGAAGGCATTTGGCTATTCTAAAGTTCAATAAAAGTCCCTTTAAAATTCAAGCACTAGCATGGATATTTCATAAATTCTCCAGATGTCTTTGAGTTAAGCCTTATTTTTTCTTTGTTCATAGGAAAATTGAACTTAGGTATGCAATTCATAATTTATAAAAATTAAGATAAAAGACAATGTCATTTTGTATAATGACTGAAATTTAAATAAAATTTCACATTCACCTTTTCTCTGTCTTATGACCCTATGATTTGCTAATTCTTCCCAATTCTATGAATTATTGTGACTGCATTATTCAAAATAATAAATTCAGTTTATCTGGTAAAAGCAGATGCTAAGCTAGATTCAGTAATTATCACATAAAATGGAGCTATACATATGTATGACTTTATCAAGTAATACCAGGTACTGAATATTTATCCCTCAAGCCACAATGGCTTCATATTATGAATTTATGACTTCTTGATATCCACTATAGAGGATGCTTCCAGCATTCTCAAATGGACAACTCTTCCTTTCTGGCATTATAATGGATATTTAAATATATGTGCATGTACATACGTACATTTTATTGACCTTTGCATGACATTCAGCATGTAAACCAAAACTAATCAGACAATAGTGATCTGACATAGGAAAATGCTCTCAAACTACTTAAAATTGAAGATGTGCTTGCTAGAGGATCACTGTGTCAGGAGGTTAACTAAACAGGGCAAATTAAAAATGCTGAAATGAGGCGCATAGCATTTCTACATAAACCGGGCTGCTTGGTGGTGACCTTGAGGCATAGCATGTTAAATATTTCCATGCATTTTATTCAACAGGATCAACTTAGGTAAAATGTGGGCTCATATAAAAATGCTAGGGTCTCTTGATAACTATAAAGGGTAAAACAATATAGGTTTGCATCTTTAAAAATAAATTATTGTTCTAAAATACGCAGGAAAAATAAGCAATCTGGTCTCTGGATATTGAATTTTGGAATGGGATAGCTAACGTATGGCTTCTCAAAAGGCAGAGGCAGGTATCCGGGCGCATTTGGGAGATTTGTAAGTGTTAAATCAGTCTTTTTTGTGGGCCAAGTGAATTCCATGATTGCTCCCATTGGAGGGTGATGAATGGGCCTCAGTTTCCCTTCTCTCCTTAAAACTGTGACTGATCCTAAGTCCCTGCTTTTCAGAGGATGGCACTATTTCCTATCTCGTGGAGAATGCAAAACCATTGATCTCCACAAGTACCGCCTTGCTCTTTGCTTTGTGCTGCTACCATGGAACTCGGATCACCTTCCTGTCTACTTTGCGCCAAGCAAGGCTGCCCCTCCAGCTCCTGCAGCAAGTTGTCACTTCCAATCATCCCTGTCCATGTACTATTATTTCTTCCGTCTCACAAACCTCTTTCCTGCCCACTGCTAGTATCAGAACCACAGCTGTCTGCTTCCAGTTTGCAATTTTCTGTGAGTTTTTCCTTCCCTTCCATTCTCTCCTGCAATCTTCTATGAAGCCACTCTGGACAGGGGTTATTTTTTTTTGTTTATTTATGTATTTATGTATTTATATATTTATTCTTTTGTTCATACATAAGGACAAAGGATTTGAACTCTATATTGTGATAGTGGCTAGGTTTTCAAACTTTCTCCATTTTTTGGGTAAACATTCCCATATCCTTCTGCTTGACCAGTCTGGGAAAATACTATACAAAATGATCAGTGGAAATGTATTTACAGGAAAAAGCAATGTGTAAATGCGTATGCTGAAACCAATGGAACAAACAGGGTTTTTATTCTGCACTAAGGGAATGAGCTGGGAGCATCAAGGGGAGAGAGAAGAGATGGATTTTTCTTGCAACAGAGATTTAGTTGGGTAGCAGCAGCTGCACTGGATGTTTGCCCGTACTCGAGGCAGGATTCTGAAAAACAGGTTCTTTCTGATCATTTTGGATCATGTAAGTCATGTGAATTTTGGGGGTTAAGGATGACAGCTTCTCTTGAAGCCCTTTGCTCATGTACAAAAATGACACATGTTGGCAAACCTGGGCTTTTTTAGGAAAGAAGATGTTTGGACCAACTCCTGCAATACTGGGGGTGACTGCTGGGCATTTTGACTGAAATTTATTTGAATATTTTGAGGGAAGCAGATCCTTCACTCAAGAACCTTTCAAATCTTGCAAAGCCACAAGGTTTCTGACTTTGGCTCCACCTCCAAGCCACCTAAAATTCTCCAATCCAGTTTTCTTTCACTTGCAAAAATCTTTCTGTTTTGGGAAGCTAGACTTCCCTTATTTTTATTATTCTTCCCAGAGCCTTGGTGTCGCGACTCTGTCTACCCTCCTGGTCTGTGCTATGTCCTCTGGCTAGAACACTCCCTGTTCTCCACTATGCTGCAGACTATTTTACTGTTTGTCCTTTGATGGTGTTGCCTCATGTCATCCTTTTCATAGTTAATAACCTGGTGCTTATTCCTTAGATAGTATAAATGTTGTTTTATATTTACTTTTCTGTGATCTCATTCCAACTAAATAGAACATCTATGCTGGTGACTCAAATTTAAAGCCCTACCACATATCTCTAGTCTCTACCCCAAGATTCAGACCTTTAAATACAAGCATGGACTATTTTTTAAATCTGCTATGGATATCTAACCTTTTGCAAATCCAAA